>BQNB010060732.1:0-34593 GCA_026074375.1 Tanacetum coccineum
GTATGAGCACTGCGTATCATCCAGAAACCGACGGCCAGAGCGAGAGGACTATTCAAACTCTCGAGGACATGCTACGTGCATGCGTGATCGATTTTGGCAAGGGTTGGGTTAAACATTTGCCATTAGCCGAATTTTCATATAACAGTTATCACACTAGCATAAAGGCCGCACCCTATGAGGCACTTTATGGCCGAAAATGTCGATCACCTGTGTGCTGGGCCGAAGTTGGAGAAGCTCAACTGACGGTCCGGAATTGATCCAAGAAACAACGGAAAAAATCGTCCTGATCAAGCAGAGAATTCCCATAATCGACAAAAAAGCTACGCTGATTTGAAACGAAAGCCGATGGAGTTCAAAGTTGGGGATAGGGTTATGCTCAAGGTCTCACCTTGAAAAGAGGTTGTACGATTCGGTAAGCGGGGTAAGTTGAACCCGAGATATGTCGGACCTTTCAAGGTGTTAGCCAAAGTGGGGAAAGTTGCCTACAAAACTTCCTCAAGAGTTGAGCAGAGTTCATCATACTTTCCATGTGTCTAATCTGAAGAAATGTTACACCGACGAACCATTAGTCATGCCGTTAGAAGGAATTCACGTCGACGATAAACTCCAGTTTGTGAAAGAGCCCGTTGAAATCATGAAACGGGAGATCAAACGATTAAAGCGAAGCCGGATACCATTGGTTAAGGTTCGCTGGAACTCTAAAAGAGGTCCTGAGTTCACTTGGGAACGTGAAGATTCGTTCAAACAGAAATACCCACAACTTTTCACAAACCGGGCTTCGTCATCCACTACAAGGTCTTAAGCTTTGAGGACAAAGCTCTTTTAACGGGTGGAGACTGTAACATTTCTCAATTTCAGGTCATTTCACGACTCCTATTATTCGTCACTATTTATTTTGGTCCAATACGCGTTTACTTTTAATTTAACTTTTAAGCTAAATCGCGTAGACTAGAAGTAATCATTTAATGTAAACGGTCATCCAATAAATGAAGGTTTACATCAAACAAGTGTTATATAATTATTAAGAAGATAATTATTAACTTTGCGTATTTTATTTTTATTTAGTCACGTAAAAGGCTTACGTTTCGCAATAAAATACATTTGGACACACCCCGAAAATACCTAGACTTACCCAGACTCAAACCAATACCCACTTATAAACCTTAAACACAAAATTTGCATAATTATTGTGTTAATAAACCACTAAGGCCGAATATGGGTGAGGTAAACCCACAAACCATTCGTCCCTTGTGATTAAGCTAGCTAACAAATCCTTTCTTGATCCCCAAAGTACATGTACAACTTAAGGTTAATTAAACCTTGTACTAATTGTCCCTTCTAACCTATTACACAATGGTTAATAACCATTTGACTATCCCTTTGCTCTCTTGGATGCCGCGGCTAAGAGTAAACAAACACACAAATCATAAGATTTCCATATCTTAGCATATATTGTACAACATTGGGTAATTAAGAGGATTACTTAAGTGGTTTAGCAAGAAACCATGTGTAGCTAACTAAAAACCTCTAAACCACCTCATAAGGCACGAAATTGGTTAAGGATAGAACTAGAAAATCTGACTAGTTATTAAGCCTATAAATACCCACATACATTTAACACTTAACACTCTTGAAACTCCTAAACACTCTCTCTAGCAAGAACCATTCTCATTACATGTTTTTCTCTCATCTGTATTTCGGGCGTTATATAATAACCAAACTCAAACACGACACCACATTTTACAAAGCAAGGATTCTAAGGCATTGAGTTAAGCTAGGGAGGAAAATACAATCGTACTTATACGATTTGGGGTTATACGATTCGGGTTTACTACACAATACACAACCAAGACACTAGGACCCTTGTAAGTCTCGAACTAAGCTTTACATGTCATATTCTATTCGTTTTTATTCATGTCTAGTTGTAAGGGTCACGTTAACTTGTGTGTAACAAGTTAACGAGAGCATGAACGTGCATGGTTCAACCCATGCATGGTTCACGCACATATATTACATGTATATGATCTTGTGTGGTGCTAACGTGTATAAAACGTGGTTAATTATCGAGTTAAGGCCTAAGCTTTACGTTTAAAATACAAGAATGGTAACTTATATGAAAACCACCCTATATATTCGAAATATATAAAACCTATGCGTAAACTTTCCATAGAAACGTGATGTCTTGACTTGGGAACGAATGTGCGAGCTTATTAAGAAGCCTAAAGTGCTTATTGAACTCACATGGACCTTAGTATACCTTAGAAAATCTAGCCGAACCCTTATTGGGCTTGACGGCCCATTGCCGTGTCCAAACGCGAGCCCATAAGCCACAATAAGCTTAAACAGCTTATTTGTGAGCTTATACAGTTTAATAAGCTTATTGGACTTAGAAAATGCTAATGGACCTAAAATGGACTAGTTGGATCATGTATAAACCTTATCGAGTTCTTATTGGACTCAAAAGCCCATTAACGAGCTTAATGGCTTATAGAATAAGCCGAACAATAAAACAGACCCAATAGTGCTTATTAAGTCTAGAAAAATCAGTTGGATTACCTTATCAAACCTTAATGGACTTTTGAAACAATTCGGGTTAGAGTTATTGGGCTAACGAGCCCAATAAGCTCAAATAAGCTCATCCGAGCTTATTTTTCAGCCAAACATTTTCATATAAGCTTATATAAGCCAAATGAGAGCTTATGTACTTTTAAAATCTTAATTGGACCATTTATTTGCTTAATGGACTCTAACGAGTCCAATAAGCCCAATAAGCCAAAATAAGCTCATCCGAGCTTATTTATAAGCTGACCCAGCTTATATGGCTTATTGGAATATAATAAAACCCCTTGTCACTTGTTAGATCTTAATTGGACTTAAAATGCGATTTTTACAAAGTTAAGGGACTAAAAGTGTAAATTCGTAAACTAGAGGGTTAAAACTGCCAAAAACTGATTTTTCTAAGTCTAGGGACTGTTTTGACAATTCTGAAACTTAAAGGGGCTGTTTTGAGAACATAAGGACCTAAAGTGTAATTGTTGCAAAGTTGAAGGACTAAAAGTGCAAATATGGAAACCTAGGGGTTTAAAGTGTAAATATTATATTTTCATAAACATAGGGACTGTTTTTGGTAAATATAGAAAACCTAAGGGTATTTCATGAACAAAGGTGATTTTAATAACCACTTAGCATATCGGACGAGCTATATATTTATCGGATATTATACGAGTTAAACCGCGACTTAATAAATATGAATATTTATTAATAACGTTTATACATATACTAGGACGTGTGTAAATCGTATACCTTCCCAAGAGCCATCAAGTAAAGACAAATTCAATAAACATGTGCACCACCACACAAGTGATAACAATATATATAAACTAGCAATTTATTGTAGTTTATGCATTAAGTCGTTAGCCTAAACTGGTAGACTAAGACTGGCCGTATTTACTTAGGTATTTGACGGTGTGATTTAAATTAGCCATACAGGATATATTTATCATTTTCAGAGGACTACTTACTAAGGTGAGTTCATAGCCCCATGTTTTACAATTATTTAAATGATTTACATCTTTAGGGTGAGAACATGCTTTGTTTTACAAATTAGACGCAAGTGTACATTTTATACTATGATTACGTGTTTGCCTAAGTAGCGATAACCCACTGAGCCCTTATCATGAACTGTCAATTACTAGATTGTAAGCGCGAATGTTATAAATAGATCTATTTGGGATTGACATCCCCGTTTGGGTGAGTAGCGCTCACTGTGCCGGTTTGCCGGACAACAAACGTATACCATGTCGGATTTGGGATGTTGCGGGTTAGAACATCATTCACGGGCATTATTGGCAATTTATTGCATTCATACATGTCGAGCTTCAGTGTCATGAGCTTAGGAAAACGTAATTACTTTTTATGATGTTTGCATCTGTTGCTTAATCATACACTTAGAAATCTTGCGGTCCTTCAATTGATTTACATAAACCTATGAATTCACCAACTTTATGTTGACGTTTTAAGCATGTTTTTCTCAGGTCAATAAGGCACGAGGTGCCAAGATACATTGGGGGTCACTCTTTGGAGAGTCAGTACTAAAGATTTGGGGCGTATTACATTTTGGGAACATTTGTTATAAACCGAAATCTTTACTTATATTGTCAAACAATTTGAAGCCATGAGCTTATGTAATGAACAAGTATTTGTTAATCCAATGTATCTTTTCAAAACGGCACGTTTAGTGGTCGTTCTCATATCTTGTGCTATTGATCTATGAAGTAACGCCCTCGGATATTCAATATTCCGCTGCTACCCAGATTTGGGGGTGTTACAGATTGGTATCTAGAGCCAAGGTTATAGAGAACCAGGTCAAAAGTTTTTGTCTGGACTATAACCATTTTCAAACACTGCATTCACAAATGGGGTTTGCACGGGACACACATACATTACTTGTTTGCAATCTAGCATACATGCTTACATCACATACACTGTTTTAGCATTAGTAGTTTACTAAGTGCTTACATGATTGATATACGCGTATATAAATTATACTATGTATATTACTATAAGAGTCTTATAAGTAATACTTATTTAAGTTATTTTGTTTTTAGCACATCATGTCCTCTGGCATCATCTGTTGGTTACTTACACTTCCTTCTACAGACCGACTCTGAGCAAGGAAGAGGGGGAGTCTTCTGGGGAGCCGGATGAGGAGATATCTAATGAAGGTTCTCCACGAGTCATCGTATTAGGATACGATGGACTCCCTATACAGCCGGTAGCCCCACCATCACTGGATTACATACCTGACGTCACTAATAAAACTTTGACCCATGAACCACCCAATCCGAGGACCACAGAGACCATTAGTACCGAGCATGAAATGGATGAGCCGTGAGCCTATGTTCATACAGCCACATGATCCTGACTACGTGCCAGATCCTATATACCCTAAGTATATACCATTGGAGGATGAGCATGAGTTTCCGGCTGAGGAGCAGCCATTACCTCCTGTTGTTTCACCTACTGCTGAGTCACCAGGATATGTTGTTGAGTCAGATCTAGAAGAGGATCCAGAGGAGTATGAGGATGATGAGACCGAGGATGGTCCGGTTGACTTTCCTATGGACGGGGGAGAGGATGGAGATGATGATGATGGCGATTCATCCGGGGATGACGTCGATGATGAGGATGAGGATGATGATGAAGGGGATGAAGATGATGAGGATGGGGAGGAGAAGGAGGAACACTTAGCTCCGGCCGACTCTGCTGTTGTTGTACCTGCTGTTGAGCTTGTTTCCCCACCTGAGGGAACATAGCCTGTTATACCACCACCCTCTACTGACATTACTACCACTAGAGCTAGGATTACTGTCCGGCTTCAGGCTTCCATATCCCTTCCACCAGAGGCAGAGGTTGAGAGACTTCTAGCCATGCCTACTCCACCACCATCACCACCTATCTCACTATCACCACCCTCTGTAGGGGAGCGCCTTGCTAGGTGCATGGCCCCATCTGCACATTCATCACCACCACCTATGCCATCACCATTACTACCATCATCTGGGTGTCCAACCCAAATCCAGACACTCAGGATAGCCTCTACTCAGGCCCTTGTTGATGCGGTTACTGCCGCATTACCATCACCTCCACTACCACCACTACCACCATCTCTATACATACCACCACCTGTTGACCGTAGGGATGATATTCCCGAGTCTGAGCGGCCACCTCGCAAGAGGTCGTGCTTGTTTGCTCTAGGCTCCAGGTATGAGGTCGGGGAGAGTTCTACTGCTAGACCCACCAGAGGTCGAGGGGTAGACTATGGGTTTGTCAGCACCCTAGATGCTGAAGAGAGACGACGAGGGATTAGTGAGGTTGCGTATGGTATTATGGATACTTGGGTAGATCCAGCAGAGGCAGTTCTTGAGATAGCACCTATGACCTTGGGAGAGGTCAATACTAGGGTTATAGAGCTTGCTGAGCTTCATGAGCATGATACACATGACTTATATGCTCTACTAGAGGATGCTCAGGAGGGTAGAACTCGCATATCACAGCGAGTCACCATAGACTCGCAGCGGGTTGACTTGCTTATGGAGGATAGGATAGCTCATCAAGAGACCATACTGATTGTGGTGGAGGAGGCTTATGCTTCCCGAGAGGCTTAGGCTCATGCGATATGATTGAGTCAGGCAGTCCGTTCTAAGCTTCAGACCCACCGTGAGCAGGTATATGCACACGAGTCTTAACTCCATGCACATCAGACAAAGCTACAGCTGCATGGTACTCTTATTCAGACACAACACCAGATGCATGAGACTCGCTTCCAAATGCAGCAGGCTGAGATGGCAGCGCTTTGAGAGACTGACCATAGGCATCAGGAACAAATGGTAGAGACTCTCCGAGTGATGAGAGACATGAGACGAGAGATGAGTGACATGCAGACTGAGTTGTTAGCGCAACGAGAGCAACATAGGAGAGCTAGACAGCCAGGATCAGATGCTAGAGCTCCAGATCACCAGGATGCTACTAGGGATGCTGATAGTCACATCTAGTGGTTTATGTCGTTTTATTTTGCTAGACTGTTGTTTAGGCATGTTAAGTATTAGGGGTTCTCCCCACTAGCATAGCCTTAGATCTTTTGTATTATATTTTGTGTACAAAAAAAACTATTTCATGTAAACTTTTCCAAGTTATGAATGAAATAGATGTGTTATGTTATACTATATACCTCTCTTGTGTTGTTGTCTCATTTGTAAATCATTGTATCTCTTGTCATGGTTATGACCTCACGTTTTGTCTGTTGTGATTTAGACGAATCATGTCACCTGTGATAAGACAAGGACCGAATACCCCTCTCAACAACACCAACCCAAACAACATGACTCCAAAATCCGTTCAAGCTATGATTAATCAAGCTCTTCAGGGAAACTCCACCAATGGAGACGAAAGCTATAGTTTACATGGGATAACCGAAGGAACGTGCAAACTGCGCGCCCTTGTTTCTACGCTGACTTCATGAAATGCCAACCTTTGAACTTCAAAGGAACTAAAGGCGTTGTGGGTTTAACCCGGTGGATTGAGAAGATGGAGACAGTATCGGCATAGCAGGTGGGTTGTGCTATTGAAAATCAGGTAAAGTTTGCCACCTGCACTCTATTAGGGGCTGCTTTGACTTGGTGGAATGGTCAGATAAGAACCTTAGGTCCTGAAGCATATTCAATGACTTGGGAAGTACTCAAGAAGAAAATGACGGAGAAGTATTGTCCACAGGGTGAAATCAAGAAACATATAAAATCGTTTATGTAACCGTAAAGACAAAGGGAATGATGTTTCAACATACACTGAACGTTTCCAAGAGCTAACCCTGATATGTACCAAGTTTGTTGCTAATGAAATTGAGAAGGTTGACAAGTACATCAGTGGAATTCCTGATAACATTTATAGAAATGTCAAGTCTGCCAGACCCAAGACGTTGGATGAGACTACTGAGTTGGCCAACGACTTGATGGATCAGAAACTCCGCACCTATGCGGAAAGACAGTCTGACAACAAAAGGAAGGCTGATGATTCATCCAGAAACAACCATGGTCATCAACAACAACCCTTTAAGAGGCAGAATGTCACCAAGGTCTATAATATGGGGACAGGTGAAAAGAAGTCGTATGTGGGATCTTTGCCCAAGTGCACTGATACGTCTCGAAATACGCTATACGTAAATATATATAGTATATAAGGATTATATCAAATAATAGTATAGTAAGTATTTTCTGTCGGATTTAAGAAACAAACTTTTAACCAAAGTTGTCTCAAAAACCTCCCGGGTCGTTTTCCCTCGACGAAGTGTGAATTGAAAATCGGTTAAGTCCGTGATCGCGTGTTTTGAATGGTTTCAAAGATTTTTGAATTGGTTTTTCTAAATCCTACTAAATGTAAACGACAAGTAAATAAATGCACGAAATTAAGTAAACAAGAAATAACAATTAAACACGTAAGCATTAAAATGTAAACGGGAATTTAAAACGCGACATTTAAAACCTAAATTATCGAAAATTAATCCTAAAACTATTTTTCTACTATTTCCAATCCTAATTTACTAACTACTAATAAAAAGCTAAGGAAATTCTAAAACGAGGGTGCTTAAAGTTAAAATTAAAGAAAACGAGAACGGGAACGAAATCCCGTTCTTTAAAAAGTGAAATTTCAAAATATTAACCCTACGAAAGTAAATTTCAAACCTAAGCTTAAAATATGATAAAAGAAAATTTTAGAAAAAAGAATTTTATTTTTTTGATTATTTTTCTATTTTTTATGATTTTTTAAAGTTTTTAAGAAAAGAAAATGATTAAAAATAGAAAATAAACTCTTTAAATTCTGGAAAAATCACAGAAAGTGTAAAACAGTAAAACTGATTTTATAAAAATGCTAGCTAAAAATAAGCTGAAACAAAAAGCCCTAAAAAGCTAGGATTAAGCTACGGCTTATTTATAAAAAGTAAAACTAAAAAGGGTTTAAAAGAAAACTAGTTTGGAACTTGTTTGAAAAAGTCCCAAGGGCGCGAGTGGTTAGTGTGTGTGCATATGAGACGTGTGTGTGTGAGGCAAGAGGTCACAGGTTCGAACCTGTGGCCTTTTGTTTTTATTTTTTTTTATTTTTTAAAAACTTTTTACAAAAATTATTGAAACAGCTAAAAAGGAAAAACTTTTGTGAAAACAAACTTTTTTAAACTTAACAAATAAGCTGGAAATTAGCTTTTAAAACAGACAATACACACTTTGCTACTTTTTTGCTTTTTAAACTATTTTAAGAAAACACAAAAGCTAAAATAAGCCAACACATAAGCAAGACAAGCTACCACTAAGTTAAACCTAACCTAATAAGCTAGTTTGATCAAGAAAAAGGGAAAAACAACAAGCTATAAGCAGTAAATTCAAATAAGCACCTTATCTAAAATTTCAAACCAAACAGTCCTTAAAGCCAACTTTGAGCTTAATTTAAGATAAGCAAATGGAACCTTATGAGAATCTAGCTTATACCAGCTTAAACTATGACCTAAAGGCTACTAGAAACAACTTTTAAAATCTATTTTGAAAATCAAATGATCTAAGAAAAAGCTAGCTGAAAACTGTTTATATACTCAGTATGTGCTGAGTGAAATTTTCATTTTTCAAAAGACAAATTGCAAATTACAAAGCTAAAAACAGATGGACAATTAAGCAATTTAATCAAAACTAAACTTAAACAGATAAACTATGATCTATAAGCTACTAGAGTGCTGAAAATCAAAAGCTAATAACTAATTGAACCATCTGATAATTAAGCTAGAAAAAGAGTATTTGGCTATGTTGACTGCTGATGCAGTTGACACTATGGCAGTACAAAACAAAAACCAGAAAAGTGGCAGGCCTAAAGACTTTGTTCTACACATTTACACACCAAAATGAAAGTAGAAAGATCAATAAAATAAGCTAGAACAAGATTAATCCTAAAATGCATATGAAGCTAAAATTATTACTATAATTTTAGGACTAAGAACTAAGGATATCTTTGATAGGAAACTAGATTAAGGCAGGGGCTTATATAGTGGGATAGCGCGTTAAATCCTGGAGGAGGGAGGAGGCTCTAAACCTTAATATGAAAATTTAAACTTAGATTAAAGAACAAATAAGCCTTTGACTACTAGCACTAACATCCTATTTATGCTGCCAATCAGCCAAACACTCCTTTAAGAAATCTAAATACATATTAAGCTTGTGATATAGAGATTTAAAGCACAATTTGCACATACCAGATGGTTATAAGCTACTAACAATCCTAATGAGCAAATTTAAGCTACTAAATAAGCAGAATCTATAAGCTAAAAAGTAATGCTACTTATTTTTGGATTTTATGACAGAAAATTAACCAACACTTGAAAACTAAGCAATATTCAAAGACAGATATTCAAAGGCTTAAATCTAAATGAAATAAACATATAAAAGACATAATAAGCATAATTAAAGCAGTAATAAGCACTAATAAACTAATTGATAAACAGAACAGATTAACAAGAATAATAAGCAGATTTGATATGAAAAATTAGAGAATACCTCAACTCCTTGCTCAAAACAGGAGTAGTAAATCCTATTAAGCATCTAACCTACCCAGCTTATTCAATAAGCATTCTAAAATCCCATAAGCTCTTCCAATTCTAGCTTATCTTCCAGCTTATCAATTTCATTTTCAAACTGTCAAATCAACTAGTGAGCTCAGATAAGTTTTGTAAAAGCTTATTTGAACTTATTAAGGCTTTTGAGGAGAGTATGAGCTTAATGTAGTTTATCTGGAAAACTTAATCAAAGATGCTTATTTAGAATTAAAAGGTAAAACAGGAATTGAAGAACACTTATTTAAAATAAACTGAATTTTATTAAAACTTAAGCTGTTACAATACTTTGAAAAGAAATTACATGAAATAAGCTAACACTGAATAAGCTACCTAAATTAAGCTACTCCTATTCCTACTTCTAGATGCCCTTAACTGTGTGAGCTTCCCCCTTATTTATAGTGATGTGAGGAGTCTTCTAGATCCAGGGACGCTCCTCCTTCATCTAATCATAGCCTTTGATCCATAACTATCTTCATACCACTTTGATCTAAGCCGTCCATTGCCTGCCACGTTAATTCCACCAATGAGAATGCACGGGATTGCCAACGTGTCATTCCCTTTGACGTCAGGGATGACGTATGGGTTTCTAGAAGAGTTAACTTTCATTAAACGAGGGTAATTTGAGGTGCAGGGTGAAATGGGAAGACGGGTGAACAGTAACAATGGGTTTTTCCCGCGCCCTTTTTCTTTTATAAGATCGTGTTTGACCCGGGGAATTAGGGCGTTGACTTGGGCCATGATAAGGGTTTTGGGCCAGGCCACGGGTGAGGTTTGGGCTTGGTTATAAATGGTTTTAGGTTTTTATAAGGGATAACAACCGTTAT
Source organism: Tanacetum coccineum (assembly GCA_026074375.1). NCBI lineage: Eukaryota > Viridiplantae > Streptophyta > Magnoliopsida > Asterales > Asteraceae > Tanacetum > Tanacetum coccineum. The sequence goes on from BQNB010060732.1 coordinate 10,972, forward strand.
CTCTTTTATAAAAAGGAGATAACGGTGTTAGGGTTTAGGGACTTATGGTGAAATTGTTTTAACATTAAGGGCTCATTTGGGATTTTGAGGGTTTTGTCTTTTTGTGGGTTGACCAAGGGTTGACTTTTGATGACCTTTTGCTAGAAACTTCTGGCTCTTGTGCACTCTATCCGTTCCCGTGTCCGTGTTTGTCCGGTTTTGACCGTTTTCTTGTGATTTTTGCATTATCCGTACCTACACATCACAAATGACAAAACAAGCAATATACAAGCATAATTTGCACAATTTGTTCATTTTTAGGGCCATTTTTGGTATAAAAAGGATATGTGATTTCTCACATATCATGCACACTTTCCTTTATTTGAAGAACGAGTCATAAGCTGATATTTACTTAGAAGTCGAATGTCCCGAGCAAGAAGATTTTTGAAAAAAAAAGCTCAGGACAGAGAAGATTTCTCTTCTTTTAAAGGTAAAGCGCACTGAAGCGTACACTGCCCTTTTATTTGAAAACCAAGTTGTGCACTGATGTATACACAAGTCATCCCTAGACACATTTAGAGATCAGCAAGCGGATGGATACTTGTATATAGCCTCTAGAGTCTCGTAAACCTGTCAAGAAAATAAGTAGAATTTGGAAACCCTTGTGCTTGTAGGTTCATGGGGGTTAGAATCACTTGCATTATCGTGTTATATCATCTGTGAACTGCTTATCTGAATCTTTTGGTTCTATTGAGTTAAATCATGCGTTCTTATCTTTGTCTTGGATGGTTAAAATGCAGTAGATAAAGTTAGTATAAGTGTGCATTTGCATTTGTGCTTTAGTTTAAATCTGTCATAGTTTTCTTAGTTTTCTCTTTAAAGTATAAGTCCTTTTTCATTATCAAATTTAGGTTAGTTAAAATAGTTTTTAGAATATGAATTTAAGAGCATAAGCTCATTGGTGGGTAATCTAAATCTGTTTCAACTTATTTCATAGTTTAAACTTATTTTTCTAGCTTAAAAATAGGGCTGCACTTAGGCCTTTTGTCTTTTATAAAAATTTGAAAAAAACCCAAAATAGCCTGAACAACCATTTTCATTCAGCTTTTTCACAGCTCATTTGATTTTCAAAATGCTTTTTAATTGCTGATTCAGATAGCTTATTGTATAAGCTTTAAAGTTTGATAAGTCCCTAAGCCATAAGGATCCATTTCCTAGCTTAAAAATAAGCTAGAAAGTGCCCTTGTAGGCTGTTTGGTTAGTAGGTTTTGGCTTAACTGCTTATTAACTTATTTGAGCTTTTTAGCTGTTAGGATTGCTTAATTTGTGCTTAGATTTGCTTAATAGGTTGCTTATTTATTTAGGTTAGATTCTTATTTAATCTTATTAGCATTTTTAGTTTAGAAATTTAAGTTTAAAAGCCTTTAGGTAATCCTGTCATTTAAGCTTAGTTTTAGCTGACATTGTTAGCTTATTTTTGTTTGTAAGTGCTTATTAGGGTTAGGGTATCATTTGTTTTTAGCTTATTAGTTTCCATGTTAACTTATTTAGTCTAAAAAGGCCAAAAAGTTTAAGCTAAAAGTCATTTAGTTAGAAAAGTCTTAACTGTCACTTTTAGGAGCTTATTTCTAGCTTATTTTAGGTTTTAATAAAAATTTATTTCACAAAAAGTCCTTATTTTTAGCTTATCTAAATAGATGTTTCAATATTTTTACAATAATAAAAATACTTATGGAAGAAGGAGAAGTCAAGTGTGAAGGCTCGAACCTGAGTACCTCTCCCTCACTCAAACCACGTATTTTATCACACCACACACCACACTCGCCCTTGGGTATTTTGCGTTTATAACCTCCACTTACTTTTCTTTTATACACTTTTTAGCATATTTTAGTTATAAGCCATTTTCTGCTTATTACAGCTTATTGCAATAAGCTGTTTCACCCACTTTATTTTTCTTAGATTTTAATTAGTTCAAAGTACTTTTCATGAATTTTTCAGATTTTTCCGAATTAGTTTATTAATTTTTAATTCATTCTGTTTATTAATCAGTTTTGAATTCATATAAAAAAAAAATTAAAAAAAGTCTAGAAAAATATAATTCTTCTTTTTTTAATTTTCTTTTATCATTTAGGATTGTTAAAAATTAAATTTGCTTTCGTAGGGTTAAAATTTTAGGATTTAGTTTTTTAAAGAACGGGATTTGAATCCTGTTATCATTTTTAGTGTTTTAACTTTAATTGCTTATCGTTTTTAGTGTGCCTTTACTTGTTTTAACATTTTAATTATAGAAATAGAAAACCTAATCAAATTTGTGATATTCAAGCATTGTTTAACAAACGTTACCTCGTTTTTCCATTCACACCTCGTCGGGACACGACCCGGGAAGGTTTGTTAGGATTTTGCTTTGGGTAAAAGTAATCCTTTTAAAAAGCCTTACGGAATTCTCATTATTAATACTTTGTTAATTCTTATATATATATATTTATATTTTTTATTTATTATTATGATAGTAAAGAGTTATTATTTTAAAGTTGATCAATTTTTTGACGCCGCTGCCGGGGAGGTTGTGAAACGATTATTGTATACGTTTGAAGATTAGTGTTTGAAGACCCTTCCCCGTGAAGTTATTGCTTTCATTTGTGAATATATTTTATTTTATCAAGTAATCAAAAATTCCAAAAAAATCAAAAACTAACAAAACAAATCGTGTTGTTAATCGTTGTAATCGGCTCACCTTTGAATTACAAAACTATAAAGGGGAGGGGGTATAAAGAGGGCCTTGATCCTAAGGAAACATCACCCAAAAAAGGAAGAGCTTTTTTAAATCTCTTCGGCGTAAGTGCTTAATTCCTTCCGCTCTCTTGTGCGTAATTTAAAGAGCTACCGTGGACTTTTAACTTCCGATTACCAAAAATATTGTTTTTCATAATTAGTGCATGCGCACTCGTTCTCAAACCCGTAACCGTCCTCAACAACAAGTCCCACCGAATATTGAACCTTTTAATCTTGAAGAACCTATTGAAAATCAAGCTCCTCCCGTAGTTACGATGGCCGATCAACGTACTATGGCGCAATTGCTCCAAGCACCCACCGAGGGTTACGAGGATGCAATCGTTGTTCCCGCGATCACCGCGGACAACTTTGAGCTTAAACATGGTTTGCTCACTCTTGTGCAAAATAAACCATTTTGCGGACTTGATAAAGAAGATCCTCATGCTCACATTCGATATTTCAACAAGATCACTTCTACGTTGAAGTTCCCAAACGTTCCGAATACGTCGATTAAGCTTATGCTTTTTCCATTTTCCCTCGAGGGGGCCGCCCGGATTTGGCTCAAAAAAGAACCCCCTTGATCGATTCTTACTTGGGATGATCTTGTTTCAAAGTTTATCAACCAATTTTTCCCTCCCTCCAAAACAACAAACCTTCGAAATGAAATCACCAATTTCCGACAACGTTTTGATGAATCTTTTAGTGAGGCATGGGACCGATTCAAGGATCTCCTTCGTGCATGCCCACATCATGGTTTCTCAGAATTACATCAACTCGATACTTTCTACAATGCTTTGAACTCTAATGATCAAGATTCATTGAATTCATAATATACTGTTCTTATTATTCCGCTGTGCATATTTATATTATCTGTAAAACATATCCTAGATGGGCTTAAAAGATCTCTACACAAAGCAATTGTTTCCAAAGTGAGTACGAGCTCTTCTACCTCCGGTGTTTCACCCGATGTTGCCGAACTTAAAGATATGGTGAGAGCCTTGCTTCTCGATAAGAAAAACCAATCCCAAGCTCCCGCTACCGTAAAAGCGGTTGAAGAAAGTTGTGTAACTTACGGTGGTGCTCATTCTTACCGTAATTGTCCAGCCACCGATGGCAACGTTTATCGTGACAATATTCAAGAATATGTTTCACAAGCCGCCGCGGTTAACTACAACCAAGGAAATACCTGTTACCGTCCTTCGATGGTTGAAAATCAAATTCAACCTCCTGGTTTTCCTCCCGTTCAAAACAATCAAAGAAATAATCAAAACTGTTACAATCAAAACCGGGGGAATAATTACAACCAAGGTCCTATTTATCGACCCCCGGCTTACCAAGCTCCGTCTCCTCAAACACAAGGTGTGTTAAAGGATGACTTTTAAATCTACATCAAGGCTAATGATGTGGTTATGAAAAATATGCAAGACCAAAACCAAAACATGCAAAACCAAATGACCAATTTAACGGACATGCTTACCAAATTCATGAATGCCAATACCGCCTCTACTTTGGGCTCGGGTTCTCTTCCTAGCAACATCATTGCTAACCCGAGAGGTGACTTGAAACCAATCACTACCCGAAGTGGTGTTTCTTATGATGGGCCTCAAGTTCCACCTCCGCCTTCTTCTCTTCCTAAGGTAGTGGAACACGAACCCGAGGTGACAAAGGATACGGTGCAACCAAGCACCAAGAACATCCAACCTCCGGAGGTCCAAACTCAAATTGATGAGCCCGTTGTTGCTCCAAAGATTAAACCGGCTATACCTTATCCTTCAACAATTAACAAGGAGAAGCTCCGTGAAAAAGACGATCTTTTAGCTTTGAAATTTATGGAGATTTTTCGAAATCTCCACTTCGAGCTAAACTTCGCGGATGCTCTCCTACACATGCCAAAATTTGCACCAATGTTTAGGAAGCTTCTCAATAACAAAGATAAGATAATTGACTTAATCAAGACACTGGTGAATGAGAATTGCTCGGCGGTTATCCTCAAAAGGTTTCCCGAAAAACTTAGAGACCCCGGTAGATTTCTTATACCGTGTGATTTTCCAAAGATGGATGATTGCTTAGCCTTGGCCGATCTCGGCGCAAGCATCAACTTAATGCCTCTTTCCGTATGGGAAAAGCTAAATCTCCCGGATTTGACCAAGACCCGAATGATACTTGAACTTGCCGACCGAACGATTTCTACTCCAACCGACATTACCGAGAATGTTTTCGTGAAAGTTGGAACATTTTTCTTTCCGTCCGACTTCGTTGTCGTTGATTATATTGCCGATCCTCGGGTTCCTTTGATTCTAACATCAAAACAGTAACATAAAAACAACTACATACCGGATGTACACATTTCTCCCTCCAAGATGATGACTAACTGAGGAATCATCCTACTCATGTGTACATCGTATATCAACTGGAATAGCTTACTTAGCTTCATAACCCGTGATTGCATAAGCAATACTCTGTGAGAAGATGTCGAATCGTACTCTCTTTAATAATTCTATCTTGATCAACCCGAATAAAATCCCCTCATCTATTCTATCAGCTAATACTGATGACCACTGGTATGTGCTTAAATACACATACCTTTTACCTTTAAAAACAAGCTAAAATAACCAAAAACGGACTTAAAATGCCAAAGATACGCTTGTTTTGCTAAATGTATTGTGCAGGAACGGATAACCAAGAAAAGGACGAAAAACAAAGACAAAACGACAAAACTGGACTCGGAATGGAAAAGACTGTGAAAGACAAAGCCAAATCAAAGCCGGAAAATCATTTAAGTCAAAAAAGTCAACAGAAAAGTCAACTGGTCAAAGTCAAAGTCAACCCAAGTCAACCCCGGGGCCAAAGTCAAAGAAATATAAGTTTAGGGGCTGAAATTGCCAAACCCTAAACTTATTTATAAAGAAGAAAAGAGGAAAAGAAAAGACAAGGGCTGATTTTGCTATTTGATCAAAGTAACAAGTAGGGGGGCAAAACTGCCAACCCCCCTAACTTGTACACCAAAGGGACGAAATTTGCAAAGACCTAAAAACGCATTGGGTACTTTGTTTTTGCCAAGTCCCAAAGTTTTATTAACCACAAGGACCAATGGTGTAATGAAGGAAATATCCTTGAGGGGCTGTTTTTGCCAAGTGATAAAACTTATACTCTGTAACAGCTTTCCAACCCCTTTTCCCGCTCGAATTTCCCTCCCAAACACACTCACGGGTGTTTACACCCGTTTTTACCCCATGAATCTTCACCATCACCATGGTTATTCATCTCCCCCCTCCTCCACTACCTTTCCCAGCCATAAGATTGCCAACTTGGGCATCTCACATCCCCCAAGACCCATTTTTCGGAGAGCGGCTTAGGATTAATTTGAAGATAAGGGCCAAGATTAAGAGCTTAAACACTCTCACACAACAAACACACTGTGTTGTGTGTCTACAAACAAGCACATACCAAGAAAAAGAAGACTTAGATTACTTTTTCGGCTATTAATATCCTTGTAACCATTGTGGCAATCAATCCATTTTTTTTTTAATTACTCCAGCTTATTACGTTTTTTACTCAGTTTTTAGTTAAGGTTTTATTGCTTTAAAGTATTTTTAAGTTAACTCCTTGTATGCAACTCTGTAATTCCATTTTAATGAAAAATTAAGCACGTTTTAACTCAATAAGGCTCGCAATATAAGCTAATTTGAGCTTATCCTTGTTAATAAGCTCAAATTCAGTTTAATACTTGTTCAATGTTCTTAAGTACTGTTTTAGGTTGAATTTACTTCATTTGATTGTGAATTTGGAAGCTTTTGAAGTAATAAGCTCATATAAGCTTATTGAGCTTATTGCTCAGGGAATAGAGGCTAGGGAGCCATTAGGACAGCTTTTTAGGCCACTCACTCAGAAAGAGTGGCCTTGGTTCTGAGACAACAAAAATCCAAGGTCTCATATCTAAATTCTCATTTAGCTTAATTTTTAGCTTTAGACAATAGCTTATTTGCTTTTATTCCTTTCAAACATGTTTGTTTAAGTCTAATATCTAGCTGTTTTTAGTTTTCATTAGGTTAAGTTTATTTAATTTTAGTTTACAACTTAAAATTGTCATAAGAGGGTAATAAGCTAGCTGAGAAACTAGCTTATTTTCATTAATAAGCTAGTATTTTTAGTTTAAAAATAGCTTAAGTAGGTTAAAATAAGTAGGAGTAGATAAAAGGTTTTTTAAGTTTTAGCTTAAAAATGAATTTTAATGCCTCTTTGGTTTGACAGTTTTTAGATAAAGGGGTGTTTGGCACAGACCAAAACGGGTCAAAAAGGGTTTTGGCATGGGTTAAGGTTAACTTGGTCCAATATGAACACAATTTTTAAGTCATTCTTAGGCAGTTTTTAAAACATTTTTAGTGAAAAGTTGGTTTCAAGTTTTCTAAACCTCTTTTGAAACTGTTTAAGGTTTTAAGCGAATCCCACAAGTGCTTATTTGATTAAGCACTTATGGTTTGAGTTTATACATCAAAAAAAGTTTGCATTTTGTGTGTTAAAAAGGGGCTGTCCAAGCCCTTTGTCCTTTTTACTTTGTGAGTCAAATTTACTCAAGCATCCCTGTCACAGTTTGTAAAAAGCCAAAAGAGCTTTTTTCACAGCCCAAAATAAGCAAGTAAAAGATTTTTAACAAGTTCCAAAATTTGTGCATAAGTCCATTAGATAGAATACTCAATCTGTCAAAGCTTATTTGTGATTTAGAGCTTATTTGACAGCTTAAAATAAGCTGTCAAATAAGCCCTTGAGCTTTGCCTTAAAGTTCCCCTGGTGCAAAAGGGGAACTTTAGGACTTATTGTTCTCAGCCTTTAAGCCACTTAACCCATGTTTTTTTGCTTATTTTAAGAGCTTATAGGCTCTTCTATAGGCCTCTTCATTGTTCAGCTCTTATAAGCCTCATATTGTGTGCTTAATTTTCAAGTCCAAATATGCCCATTGGCTGTTCCTTGAACCCCTTGGGCTGAAGGGTTGCTGTATTTTGACTATGGCTTATTCAGCTATCCCATAAGCCCCAACTGTTTCCAAGACGTTTTAGCTAGGTTTTAGATAGATTAGTTTTGCTTATTTCCTTTGTCTAGCATATTTTATCTTAGCTTTAAGCTTTTTAGCATCTTTAAGCTTAATTTAGCTTTCTGGCTAAATAAAGCCTCCCACAAGCTTATTGGCCCTTAAGCTTTTAGACTTTTTAAAAGCTTTATTAGATTAGTGGGATAAGGGTCCCATACTAAGCTTACCTTAATGTTCTTGGAGGAGCTTATTTCGACCCTAAGTCCAAAAGACTTAGCAAAAAAATTGGTTTTTTAGCTTAATAAGCCAAACTGTCAAAGTTTGAGCTTATTTTTAGGCTTATTTAGTGGTTTTCAGCAAAAGCTCTAGTTGACAAAGTTGTTAAGCCCCACGAGCTTAAACACATCTGCTTTTGTGAGTTTTCAAAAAAATAAAAATAAAAGGGGAAGATACTTGGTCCGGGTGAGCAAGACTCGAACCCGGGACCAAGCAATACATCCCCTTTAACTCCCACACACAAACACTACCACTTGGGGCGGTTACGGGAGGGGGTAGGTAAAGACCCATTAGGGTCTTTTTCGTTATAGACCCAAGGTGCAATGTATTTATGTACAGCTTTCCCCTTACATAGCCGCTATAAGCTGTAAAAGCTTATTTTCGGGCTTATTTGCTTAAGCTGTGTTGGGTTTATTATTTTTCGTAGGACCTCTATAGTATAAAGTATTTTTTGTAAATTTTTCAGAATTTTTTGTAAACGTTTAATATTTTTTATAATTTAATTTAGTTAAAAGTTTATTAAATTCATAATAAATACAAAAATTATCAAAAAAATATTTTGCTTTTTTAGAAAATTTTCTTTTGTCATCTAGTTTGTAGGAAAAATATAAAAGTTTTCGTAGGGTCATTTTTATAACTTTCTCTCTTTTAAAGAACGGGTCCGGGTACGGGTTTTTGTTTTGACTCGTTTTTGGGTCAAACGAACTCCGTTTTCGGTCTAGTCTTTTTCATTCTTCTTATTTGAACCCGTAGATAGTTTACAAGTGAAAAATTTTCCGTATGGTTATTTTTAAAGATGTTAGGTTTTCCCGCCTTTGTACGGATTCGGGAGGCTTTTCCGTTTTTCTAGTTTTTTAATTTCATAATTTCTAGGTTTTTCTTAAACGTTTTTGTCCGTTATTATCTAATTTGACTTTTTCAACTTCCCAAACTCATTCCTTCCTTCAAACGGAGAAGGTTCTTCAAGCACTAATCTTCAAACGTACACAATAATCATATCACGACCTCCCCGGCAACGACGCCAAAGATTGATCGCTTGCTTTCTATATATATATAATAATACATATATAAATAAATCACATATATCAATAATAAGTAGAGAAGTATTCCGTGAGGCATTTAAAAGGATAATTACTTTTGAACAAAGTAAAATCCCTAAAAACCTTCCCGGGTCGTGTCCCGATGAGGCGTGAATGGAAAATCGAGGTCACGTTTGTTAAACAATGCTTGAATATCACAAATTTGATTAGGTTGTCTATTTCTCTAACTAAAATGCTAAAACAAGTAAAGGTACACTAAAAACGATAAACAATTAAAGCTAAAACACTAAAAATAATAACGGGATTCAAATCCCGTTCTTTAAAAAACCAAATTCTAAAATTTTAACCCTACGAATGCAAATTTAATTTTTAATAGTCCTAAATGATATAAGAAAATTTTCTAAAAAAGAATTATATTTTTTTGAATTTTATTTTATTTAATATGAATTAAAAACAGTTTTAATAAAAAATTAATTAAAAATATTAAACTAATTTGGAAAAATCTAAAAAAATATGAAAAGTACTTTGAACTAATTAAAATCTAAGAAAAATAAAAGATATGAAAAAGCAGTTGAAATAAGCAGGTAAATAAGCTAAAATAAGCTGATAAGTAAAACTGGCTAACATGACTATAAATATAAAATATTGTAAATGGTAATCGAAAAAGACCCCAGGGCAGTTGATGCGTGGTGTGTGTGTTAAAACGTTGGTTGAGTGAGGGAGAGGTCTCAGGTTCGAGCCTTGCTCACCTTGACTTCTCCTTCACTCCTAAAGTTTTTATTTTTGCAAATTTTTTTTATGAAAAAGCTTAAGGACCTAAAAATAAGCAACTTTTGAAAAAAGACTTTTTATAAAAACCTAGAATAAGCTGGAAATAAGCTCAAATAAGTGACAAACTTAGCTTTTTACACTAAGACTTAAGGCTAACTGTTAAGCATTTTTAGACTTAAAAAGCTAATGAAAAAGCAAAAAAAACTATCAACAGTCAATAAGCTATACCTAATGAGTACTATGGAACAAAAATAAGCAAATAAGATGAGCTAAACTAAGCTTAAAATGACAGAATGACCAAAAGGCTTTTAAACTTAAATTTCTAAACTAAAAGTACTAAAAAGCTTAAATAAGCTCTAACCTAAGCCAAATAAGTTAAAAGCATCTTAATCCTAACTTAATAAGCAAAATGAAACATGAGATAAGCAAATCCAATAAGCTATAAGCTCAGATAAGCAAATAGCAATATTGGCCAAAACTGCTAAAACAGCCTACAAGGGCACTTTCTAGCTTATTTTTAAGCTAGTAAATGGATCCTTATGGCTTAATGGCTTATATGCAGAGCAAGATTATCCTATAAGCTACAATAATCAGCAAAGAAAAAGGAGTTTGAAACTCAAATAAGCTATGAAAAAGCTAAGAGAAAAAGCCACTTACGTTCAGTATATGCTGAGTTTTTCAAGTTTAAGGAAAGACAAAATAGCTATTTCAGCCTAAGATTTAAGCTAGTAAATTTTGTTGAAAAGACTCAAAGGCTCAAAACAGATTAAGCTTGTTGACCAAAGAGCTTATAAAACAAAAATCAGACCATAAAACTGACTACAGCTTATCTAATTTAGCTATTGAAAAGTGGACTTTGAACTTTTGAAAAGTGAGACTTAGGTTTTGACAGATTAAGATTTCAACAAAAAAGAACAATTGCACACTTGATTCAAAACCTTTTCTACTGCATTCTTAGACTCAAACAAGAGTATAAATGACACTAAACAACACTTAGACAAAATCTAATTAAATAAGCTAAGTTATTAAACAATATGACCACAGATTCAAACTATTAACTCAACAAACCTAAAAATTGAATTTCTGACTTTATAATCTGAATTAAACTATCAATTAGACTAAATTAAGACTAGTTAAATCTGATGCAAGTGGTAAAAGTGATCCAACAGTAGTAATCTAAGTTAGTACTGTTTGATCCAAACACTTCTTTAGATTTCCAAATGCATTTTTTAGCTTAAAACAGATCTAGAAAACTTAAGAAAACTCAAAACTAGTTAAGAACAAGGTAAAATGAAGACAAATAAGCAATTAGAACTAAAAATTAAGCACTTAAAATAAGCAAAGAGAAATAAGCAGTTTAAAGCAAATTAAGACAGCTTAACATAAAGACATTAACTAAGAACATTTGAGCAATAAGAAAGCATGAATAAGCATTAAACAGCAATAATAAGCAATAATAAGCAACAAAGAGCAGTAAGTAAGCAGGTAAATAAGCAATAAGCAGTTTAAGCTAAAATATTGAAAATAGAGAACTTACAAAGCCCTTGCTCTAAACAGGGCAAATAAGCTTACAATAAGCTGATCTACAAGCTCTAGCTTGTTTGAAAACAAGCTAGTATAACCCTATAAGCCCTTCCAAATCCGGCTTATCTTCCAATAGAGCTTTTTGAGTAATTTTGAGTGAAAAAGGCTTAAACACTATAAACTATGGAACAGTTTATAGTGCTTAAGTAAACAGCTTAAATATGTAATTTAGAGCTTATAAAGGATTATAAAATACTTTTAAAACAATGGAACATGAACATTAAAGAAAACATAGAATTTAAACATAAAACTTCAACTTTTCATTAATTCTTAGAAACAGTTACAATGCTTGAATTTTAAAGACAATAAGCTAAAAGTTAACTAAATAAGCTAAAAAGTAATAACTAGATTCCACTAAAGGGCTTAAAAGACCCTATTTATTCAAAAACTATGAAGATCCCTGAGGTTGTATGTTGTTGTTGGCAGGTTTGATCCCTGAGGTTGTATGTTGTTGTTGCAAGCATAGTCCCTGGACTAACAATGCATAGGGTTAAGGACTAACGGGGTAGCAGGTTAACCCATATATTGGTATGGGCTGTTAAGTCTAACTGATTTGGCTTGTTGGGCTAATTTTGGAGTTTGGCCCAATAGCTTAAATAAGTTTAATATTTGGTCTTTTAATACGTTAATGGGCTGACTCGGCCCATTAGATGGGTGCGGGTTGGCCCATTAAGTATTTCTTCGATGTCGGCTTGGGTTTTGACTTTGACTTTGCGGGGTTGACTTTTTGGTATTGACTTTTACTTTTTCACGCTCATTCCATTCCCGTGCTTGGTTTTGTTCTTTTTGGCTTCGTTTTTGTCCTTTTCTTAGATATCCGTTACCTGCACAATACAAATGAAAAACACACAAATACAATGTATTCTTGGTATGTTTTTATTTTTTTAAGTACGTTTTCCTAGGTAAATGGTATGTGTAATTAAGCACATACCAACACTTTTGACTTGCCATATCTTAAATATATAATACATCATGGGGGTTTATAGATGCACCCATACACTTGAACTTTTACATACTCGATATTTACAATCTAACTAATGACCCGAATTGAGGCGGATCAACATAACATGGAGCTTATTGAGCTCTATTGGAGGTAATAAGTTACTTCTTCTCTAATTCTTCATAAGATGAATACTACCATGAATCCCAATCATCTCAAAACAGTATTTATAAGGATAAAGACTTAGCAACCGTGTACTCAATAATTAGCTTTAGTTTAGAACAATAATGTACTAAAAGCGAGTACATACAAGATAGGCTAAGACGATTTCGGTGTAACAATTGGTTTAAGGGTGACAATGCTCTTCATTAATAATCTGTAATCCACCAGAAAATTACGAGAACTATGAAAAAGGATAGGCTCAGAGGGTTGTACTAGGGGTATCCTGCACTAAAAATGAGTGCATGGCAAAGGTATGGGATAGTTATATGATTGGTGTGACCATCATAACAATTACAGGTTTAAAACATGGGTTAATCGTAGTGCCTCTTATCTAGCAAATCTTAATATTTACTATGCGGTCTCGGGATGCATCACAAAAACAAGTTCGAGAATTTAATACACTGTCGATACACTCATATAATTTAATACCGATACCAATGCTCCAGAAAAGGTAACAAAACCACATATACACATTCGTAACGACAGAATAGACACACATGATTACTCACCCCTTAACTCGAACAGCTAAAGGCATAAACTATCTTGGGTATCAATAATGGATACCCGAATTCCTATAGATCTAAAGGCGAACCTCACATTTTTTTGGTGGAATTCTGAGGATTTTTGTGCTAGTCATATAAATTCCTATCCATGACACGCTATTAATACTTGGTTTTCGACGGTATGTGTCATAAAAAATTTTAAATTTTGGTTAAAGTTACCTTTTACGCTATGTTTCGATATATTACCCATCATTTTAAGGACAAAGCAAATGGCAAATGAAGGAATAGTTTCTAAGGCTTATTTCCCCCTACACTTAAGTTGAACATTGTCTCCAATGTTCTATAGAAGTACCCGTAAAAACGAATAAAGGGAAAAGAAAACAACTAAAAGAAACTAGTACTCCCCTGGTTTGCTCAATAATGAAGAAGAAACATACGATAACTGGTTAAATCGTCCTCCAAGAGTCGTCCAATGAAACTTCCTAAGAACTTCCAAGCTTCTTCTCGTTAAATATAACATGTAATCAAAGACAAAGACAACTATACCAAGCATAAAATCGGTTGCATAGATATATACAACGAGAGTTTAGGGTTTTGACTATATGAAAGCAGTGAAGATAGGAACCAATGATATAATCATAGGTTTCTGCAGGTTTATAACAAAATTACAAATTTTAAATATTTCACACATTTTATTTTTCAAAAATACTTGAAAATTTTTGAATCTTCACATTGCTGGAGACGCGACGCCGTCGAGTTTTAATCCCGACGCCATCTCCAGGCACTGTGAAGAATTCTTCTTCGTTTTTAATGAGAAATTTTCTACACGCATTTTTTTAGTTATATCTGTAGAAAACACTGCATAAAAACCTGGAATTAATCATTACAATCATATGACTCGAAACTGACGCGAATTAAACAATTTATTTTAAATGTTTTAATTGGTTCTAAAAACTGGATATTTCCCCTACACTTATTTTGTTGCAAAATACCTTTGAGTGCAAATAAGACGAAGTTACAAACAAACAAAGCATGATTACAAAATAATTCAAACATAAAAGAATAAACGAAAAAAATTTAAACATAAGACACTCCTAAATGCATAAAAATAACATATTGGGTTGCCTCCCAATAAGCGCTTGTTTTTGTTCGAGTCACGAGCCTAACTCTACCCTTATTTAACAGATAAAGGGGAGGGTTCCCATACACTTGAGTTCAAGTGCGGGTGGTAGTAACGGTACACAACTTTATGGTGAAGAGGAGCCAAATGTTGGAAAACTTGTTGAAAAATATGGTCTAGATTGTGTGAATCTCTAATCCTAGCCTTCTTTACATATTTTTGCCTAACGGGTAAATTTAGTCCTCTTCTTAGAAAAGAAACTTCTTTAAATTCTAATTCCCAGTTATCTTCTATCATCTCTAACTTTGAAAAATCAACACCTAGGGATGCACTGTGTCCTAGTAAACCTGGTTTAAATCCATAATGTTTCTTAGGATCATCAATGCATGGGTGATAATAGCAATACGTATCCTTAGGGTGGAAAGATTCCATGTGAGGCGAAGGTGATGTATTAATGGTTTATTTGTCTACTACCTTCATCCTAAAGCAATCTGGACTATGTGGTTTGATGGGTAGGTCGGTTCCTCTTTTGACTCCAAGATTTACATCTAAGGGTGAAAAATTGGGTGAAATTTGAGGCTCTGGTTCATCAACACTAGGAATTTCCCTAGAACTAAAAGATAGGTCATGACTACAAGTATTCAAGCCTATAGTCTCTTCTACTTCATCCGGGTAAGTCACGAGCGGTGTATTTTCCTTAAATGATGAGAGGACTTGTGGGGAACTTTGTAAGCTCGCATTTTCTGCATCATGTTAGGGCTTGACATTTTGGTTATTCTTTGCACCAGGCTTAAAGCCAAAGGTACTTTCTCTTACAAGAGGTGGACTGGGGAAGATTATGCGAACGTGTTTGACACAACGTGACTTTGGTGAGACAAATTTAGGTGTATGGAAAGATTCCTTTTTATGAGAGCTTCCGAGAATTTATCACCAGTAATGGGCTCGAGATCCTCAGTGTCGGGGTACCTCATGATTTTTTTAATCTTCGAGAATTTATTCTTTTTAATTCTTATTTCCTCCTTTAATTTCTCTACAACCTCTAAAGAGAGTAGCATGAAATCACTTCCAATAACACCCATATACTCTTCAAGTTGCTTAACTCTCTCTTCCTGATCGAGAATAAAGTTCATCACAAGATCCTCAAATGCTTCTTGGCGCGATGGTTGTGGGGGTAGTTGGTGCATTAAGTTGCTTGACATCCCAAAAATGCTTTCGCTCCTTCCCATTAGCGTGATTTCCTCTTCCATAAGTGTTCCGAATTTATACTCCATGATCCCTAATAATTGTTCAAGTTCAGGGTTTTCGTAGTTGAGGCTCTCTTTTTCTAGGACGACGGGGTCATTCCACCTTTCATCCTCATATCGTGCTAACTCCTCGATGGTATCCCGGGCTTTAATTGCACTTATTTTCCTTAGTCGGCCTCTAGCGGCGCAGTCCACGGTTCTTTTCAGGGTTTGATCAATGCGGTCGTAAAATATTTGGATTTGGAGCCAAATGTCGATGCCATGATGAGGGACTTTTTGGAGTGAGTCCTTGAAACGAGTCCATGCTTCAGAAAGAGATTCTCCTTGATGTTGTTGGAATATCAGGATGTCATTCTGGAGTTTTGCAGTCCTTCCTGGTGGAAATAATTAAGCAAGGAATCAAGTAGTAAGATCCTCCCATGTGGTGATGGACCCTGCTGGAAGACGTTCAAGCCAATTGCTAGCTTGATAACGAAAGGAAAATTGAAATAAACGCAGGCACGTTCTTTCCCTATTTGCACCATCAAAGTCAAGTGAGTCCACAAGTTTTAAGAAATCCTTGAGGTGTTGGTTTGGATCCTCGGACCGAAGTCCGTGGAATGAGCATCCATTTTGCACCAACCGGATGGTGTCGGATCGAAGAGGTACCACATTGTTCCCTACGGGGAGCTCAATGGTGTTCCTGTAGCCCTCATGGCTAGGTTTGGAGTAATCTCCAAGAGTGCGGATAGGTTTCTCGTCTCCCATGGATGTTGACGAGAATGGATTACGAAACAATTAACACGAAGAAAAGATAGACTACAAGAAAGCTAATGTACAGAATTAAAATCTCACTTGAAATGATTCAAGCGAGTAGAACTAAGTTAAACTATGATCGAAACCTAACTATTCTCCGTGACAGCGGTGCCAAAAACTTGATGCGGGTGTCGTAGGACTTCAACATGAAGTTTTACAAATCCCTAGGTAGAGTACCTAATCGTTGTAGTAGTAGTATAGGTAAGACTCGGGGGTTGTTATCGTTCTCTAGGGGAATAGGTTGGAAAGGCTTGATCACGGTCTAACAGAATTCTAGGGGTTGAGAGAAGATTCTTTTTCTGTTTTTATATTTTATAGAAAGCAGGTAAAATCATATGTTTGAGAGGTTGGTTTGTTTAACTAATAACTAAACTAATTAATATCTATTCTACTAGAGATAACTTTATGATAAACATATGTATTTACCTAATCATGCACTACTCCTTAGATTGCTTCACCTAGATCTGTTGCTTTGTCACACTTGTGATGATCTGTGTAAGTATTTCCTAAGTTATGAACGGATTACACGAACCCGCCGTCTATTTAATATTCTACTAAGGCAACGCACAAGTAAGGTAGTATGAAGTCTATTACAAGGCCCCTAAGAGTATATTAAATGCATGTGAAATATCTTAAGAGGGATCAACCATATAAGAGGTAAGGTAGTATGAAGATTGTTACCGATGGTATCCGTTCTACACACTCGCGTTTCCCTAGACGTCTATGCCAATTTAATATCTTATGGATAGTTTTCTAAAGCCTAACGCGTACATTCATCAACAAGAAGCAACATTAAAAGGATCTACAACCTAAGTTTCATGCAATCATAAGTAAATACAAAGGAGGGTTTAGCCTCACATGTTATAAAGAAAGCAAGAGACTAGATCAATCAAACAACACATAGACATATTGAATGATTAATGATAAACAATCTTACTTGATTAAAACATGGATTAAAGGTAGTACAATAGGGTTTTGAGGCCCTAAAAAACTGCTAGAAAGACTAGGGAATGTTACACACTTAAAACCCTAAAATTGGTTTTGTATTTATAGAGATATCTATGCGACGACGTCGCTTTGGAATCTGATGTCGTCACCACGTAGATGCTTCTGGATCCTTTTTAAGTCGGCCACGTCCTGACGCCGTCACGAGATTTCTGACTCAGTCACCATTCAGATCTTGACGTCATTGATTTATGGTTGAGATGCCGTCTCCACGCTCTGTGTGCACAATTCTTCATGATCCTTGGTGTAGAGTCTTTTGGGTTAAATTTGTTGGTTAATCTTGTTGTTTCTCTTGCTCTACATGTTAAACAAGGTGTATTGTTGCCATTCCAAGTGATACTCAAGCCTCAAGATCGAAAACAAGCAAATAAGGTTCGGATTATTTTCGTGTTCTTCGTGGAGGGGTTGCTCTTTTTGAAGAACACACCAAGAAATACATGGGATAGTATGTCTAATCTTCAAATACTTACTAAATTACAAGTATACTATCTTATTTTCGTGGATCAAAAATGCTTATTTGTGCTCGATTGTATGCCTAAATTCGTGCTAGTGTTCATCCGGGAGAGTTTGTCTTTAAAATATCATTATTCTAAGTGGAGGGTTTGACATAAAGTAGGGACAAAGATTCGATTTTAAGGAACCGAGTCAGACGGTCGATTTGACCAAAGTCAAAGGCGTTTGATAAAAGAATTATAAAATAGGTGGCGGTTTAATACGGCTGTTTTGATATTATAAGCACTGGGTGATATTATACGCGGACGGTTTTGAAACGGCGTTGAAAATGACTGTTTCGAAAAACGGCCTATTGAAAACACGGTTTGGTACATTTAGTCGGCGAGTAGCTTGGGAGGCGATTGCCATAAATGGTGGCGGTTGACACATTCTTCTTGTTGGCGAGTTGCTTAAATTTATTAAGTACCATTCATATATGTCCTCTTTGTACTTTGGACTCAAATCGTCACAACTTAAAACCAAAAAAAAATTCAGAACATCAAAATAAACCGAGAAAACACGGACTTAAAAAGACAAATCTAACACCATCAAACCTTAACAACAAACATTATGTTCCATTCACGTTTTCTATTGATTTTGTAAAATCCCGTTAAAATCATATATCGTTTTTAATCATGAGACGTTAAAATCCCGTGAAGCTGAAGTGCAGTTCATAACCACAACTTCAATCACAACAATCCCACTTAAGATCCAACAACTTTTACACTTCATAAATAATAACACAACTAATAGACGTGGATAGCCATGAAGGCTACAACAGGGTAAATCATTGTAAACGTACAAATGTAAAGACCAATCTATTCTTGAATTTGGGGAAGTTTACTTCTCGTGATGGAGAATCCATGGAGTCTTATACTCCCGATTTTACAAACTGATGAATGAGTTGACAAGGAACAACTTGCAAGTTACAACAATGCAAGTGAATGTTCAATTTCTTCAACAACTTCAACCAGAATGGTCAAGATTTGTGACGGTTGTCAAGCAATCAAAAGAGATAGACACCATCTCATATCACACACTCTTTGACATTCTGAAGCAGTATCAAAAAGAAAGTTAATGATATATCGATCCTGCTAAGAGAAGAGCCAAAAGGCAAAACCATTAGCACTTCTTGCGGCTAGCTCAAACCATAACTCGATAATTACTATCGACCACCAAAACCTCAAAGAACCAATACAACATCATCTTTTCCACAAGACCAATTTGCATCTTACCAGACAACAAAGGCTAAGAGAGTCGCCAAACCAGTTACACCTCCATCTAGTTCAGTTTCTGAGGAAGACAGTGATCCTGAACTAAAGCTCACAGGAATAAGGTGATATGCAAAATAGAATTTGGCACTCCTTGCATTTGAGAGATAAGCTATGTTCCCAGTCATGTGCCTTGAGCATCCACTGTCAACAAATCCTTTATCATCTTGTTGTGGCTAACCCTGCACAAAAAAATAAGGAAATTAGATTCCTTTGGGGACCCAATCCATTACAGACTTAGATATGCCTCGTACATCAATGTAGTTGTGTATTTTAAAAGCAAGTGATGCACCATTAGGTTTGGTAGGTCTCCAAACCCAACATGCTGAGGTCTTTACAACATTTACCCCTTTTTCCCTAACAGCATTAACTTGTCCTGTATATAACCTAGCAGTATTAACTGCTCTGGGCCTTTCAGTATAATAGTGTCTCTTTGCAGTATGCACAGATCTTCTAGTTAATGTTGTTTGCTTATAAAAGGGCCTCTAAGCAGTTGATTGTGCTTGTTTAGAAAAATGTGACATTAATTTAGCACTTTGAACTGCTGATTTGGGGTGAGCAGTATTAACAGGCCTAACAGTATTAAGTGATGTGAGGCCAGTTTTCAACAAAACTGCTTTTGGAGTCATATTCCTGTGTATACTAGGGTGTGTGGTTTTGGCATAATAGTCATAATCCACCCTATTGTAATTATTTCTAGATACTATTCCTTTTCTTTGATGGTGATCACAATTAATCTGCAAATGATTAAAACTTCCACATATAAAGCAAGCTTTGTTATACATCACAAAATCTTTTCCTGGTTGATTGGACTTCTATCCATTCCAATTCCTCTGATCCCCCCTATGAGTTTGTGATCTATACATCTCTGCATACCTAACTGACTTTTTAACTGATTTTTCATGATTTTTAGGTTTAGCAAACTCTACCTTTTTATCAACAGGAAAAACAGTTTCTTTATCAACATTAAGTGAAGACTCAACAAAGCTACTTGTGTCTTGTAATACTTGTTCTTCTACCAAAGACTCATCAGAATTTTTCTTAGAATCATCTGATTTTTTATTTCAAACAACATTAGACTCTTGCTCACTATTCTCATGACCATACCCTTTGAATTTAGGCTCTTTGAATTCATCAAGACCAGAATAAGACAGATTAAGCTTTTTAGGTTTATTATAGATTAAAGGATGAGGTGGAGGAACTGCACTATACCCCAAACCCTTTTACTTTTGTCAGTTATCTGACTCCCTAACAACTTATCTAAATCTTTTGAGGCTTTATCAAATTTCTCAATTTTAAATTCAATGCCCTCTTTTTCTTGCTTAACTTTTTCAAACTCACGTACATTTATTTTTAATAATTTGCAAGCTACTTTCCCTTCTAAGAACTGCAACTTCTTCACTAAAAAGAACCTTCAATTTTTCTATATGTGATAAGTTGTTCTTCTACAGTTGCTAAACCTCTTTTATAAGTAGTTGCTGTAAATTTAGTTTGATTAAGCTTAACAATCAAATAATCACACTATTTCTTAAGAGTTTCATAGTTTTTCAAACAAGTTTTAGAGTAAGTTTTATCATTGTATACCTCAGAGTCTGAAAACTCCATTAGAGTCATGTTTGTCTAAACATGTTCTTCTGCCATTTCACTCCAGTCAAAACCTACACCATCTATAACCAACATTTCCTTTGAAGATGTGTCTTCATTGTTTCTATGCTTCCTAGTGTTGTCTTGATTTCTGAGCTGACCCTCCTTGTTCCTTGGTAATCTACACTCCTTGGCAAAGTGTCCTGTCTTGTGACAGTTGAAACACTCTACCTTGGATTTATCATACCCAACAGTATCATTAGTATTAATGAAAATTTTCTTGTCTGTCCTCTAAAGTACCTCTTTGCCCTCATACTTAGCAGAGAGAGCTTCCACTTCAAATCCATTGCTTCCAGATCATCTTCATGGATTTGCTCTAAGTCCTGCTATAGGAGATTAGAACCATTAGGATTCTCAACCATGAAAGCATACACAACATTATCACTGAAGCTAGCAATACTAACTTGAGGACTAGCAGTGTTAACATTAGGGCTAAAAGTGCTAACTTCATATGTAGGTTTAGCAGTATTAACATCATTAGTACTGCTGGTGCTTGGAGCAGTTATAAAGGCCAAGTTTTGAGCACCACTACTTGCACCAACAGAATTCTTTACACTTTGTTCAACAATTTTAAAGTTTTTGTACAAATCATCAAACTAGGGGTGTGCACGGTTCGGTTTGGGTCGGTTTTTGGCTAAAACCGAAACCGAACCGAAATATTCGGTTTTTATAAAACAAAAAACCAAAACCGCTCGGTTTTTGGCGGTTCGGTTTTTTCGGTTCGGTTTTTCAGTTTTTTCGGTTTCAAACCGTTTATATTTGGTTGTAGCTAATTTATATTAATAAAGTTGTTTTACGTAAAAAATTTGTTTTTTTTTGTCAATATAAGCATAATAGTGTCAAATTCAACAATTATACATATATAAATGAGACACACTCATGCAAGTGAAAATACACATAGTTTGATCATTTGTCATATATGTGACGATATATTGTCAAGTAAACACACGTACATGACAAACACATATATAAATATTAAGATATCTATATATTATAATTACACTCATAAAATAAATATGAATTTAAAAATTGGATTTATTATTTATTTATTTATATTATATTAATTAGATATTTTTATAAAACTGGTTCGGTTCGGTTCGGTTTTTACGGTTCGGTTTTTGGACAAGAACCGAAATCGAACCGAAATTTTTCGGTTTTTGAAAAAGTAAAAAACCGAACCATCGGTTTTTAGTTTCGGTCGGTTTTTTCGGTTCAGTTTTTTTGGTTTTCGGTTCGGTTTCGGTTTTTTCTGCTCAGCCCTATTAATATATATTATATTCATGAGTCTGTTTGGTGCGGTAGTTAAAATTTTGAATTATTCATCATGGGATGGGTACTTCACTCTACTAGAAACGTATTAGACAAGTAACCGGAAACGCAGTACTTGAAGTAAGCGGTTACCTACGGTATGAGTCACGATTAACCTTTGAGAATGTAATCAATATTTGTTTGACATATAATATGCTAAATTTGTATATTTTTTTATCATTTTATTAATATTTTTATTATTTTAAGTTATATATCTTATATATATGGCCTTTCTAAAAAAAATCTTATATACATGTTGCAAAATTTATATTATGTGTGGTTTTTGTTAAGTTTTGGTCTAATTTTATTAAAGGCTAATGAGTTATGTAACACCCTCAAATCTGAGCACGCAGCGGAATGTTTGAATATCCGAGGGCGTTACTTTATGGATCAATAGCACAAGATCTGAGAACGACTACTAAATGTGTCGTTTGAAAAAGATACATTGGATTAACAAAATACTTGTTTGTTACATAAGCCCATGGCTTCAAATTGTTCAACAATATAAATAAAGATTCCGGTTTATAACAATTTTCCCAAAATGTAATAAGACCCCAAATCTTAAGTGTTGACTCTTCAATTATTGACTTCCAATGTATCATCGCACCTCGTGCCTTATTGACCTGAAAAACATGCTTAAAACGTCAACATAAAGTTGGTGAATTCATAGGTTTATGTAAATCAATAGTAGGACCGCAAGATTTCCAAGTGTATAATTAAGCAACAAATGCAAACATCATAAAAAGTAATTACGTTTTCCTAAGCTCATGACACTGAAGCTCGACATATGTGAATGCAAATATATTTGCCAACGAGTGTCCGTGAATGATGTGCTAACCCTGCAACATCCCAAATTCGACATGGTATGCGTTCATTCCCAGTGATAGCTAGTCACCCAAACGGGGATTGTCAATCCCTAATAGATCTATCCATAACATTCGTGCCCACACAATGTAATTCCCAATCACATCTATAAAATTAACAGTTCATGATCTTGGACATAATGGGTTATGGTAACTTAGGCAAACACGTAATCATGGTATAAAATGTACACTTGCGTCCAATTTGTAAAACAAGCATGTTCTCACCCCAAGGATGTAAATCATTAAAATAACAGTAAAACATGAGGCTATGAACTCACCTTAGAAGGTAGTCCTCTGATTGATATTATATATCCAAGCAAGTAGTGACTCACACCGTCAATTACCTAAGTGAATACGGTCAAGTCTTAGTCTACATATTTAGGCTAACGACTCAATGCATAAACCACAATAAATTTGCTAGTTTATATATATACTGTTATCACTTGTGTGATGGTGTACGCGTTTATTGTATTTGTTTTCCTCGTTTGCTCTTGGGAAGGTGTACGACTATATACTTTTAAGTTTACAAGGTGTTTAAGTATTAATAATAAATACACATAAATAATAAATCACTTAATTATATAAAATACCCTTAGGTTTTCATTATTGGCAAAAACAGTCCTTATAGTTTAAAATAGAATATTTACCATTTACACCCCTGAGTTTCCATATTTAACAAAAGTTACAATTTTGGTTCTTATGAGTTTCAAACAGTCCCTCGAGTTTAGGAATGTCAAAAACAGTATTATTAATATACTAGCAGTATT
>BQNB010060733.1:0-36801 GCA_026074375.1 Tanacetum coccineum
CAAAAGAACTGTAACCACAACCTCAAGCTAAGGGTCTCAGAATATGGCCTTTGTATCACCTCCTGGTAGTACCAATGAAGATAACACTGCCAATGTTCAAGTTAGTACTTTAGCACTGCTAGTACTAATAATAATACTGCCAACTTAAGTGATGCTACTGTCTATGCATTCTTGGCTAATCAACCTCATGGGTCTCATCTTGTACATGAAGACCTTAAATAAATACATGAGGATGACCATGAGGAAATAGATTTAAAGTGGCAGCTAGCATTACTTAGTATGAGAGCAAGGAAGTATTATCAGAGAACTAGTAAGAAGATCACTATAAATGGGAGTGATACAGCAGGTTATGACAAGTCAAAGGTAGAATGCTACAATTGTCATAAGATGGGTCATTTTACTAGGGAATGCAGAGGTCCAAGGAACCAAGACAGCAGGCCAAGGAATCAAGACAACTCAAGAAAAACTGTGAATATGGAAGATACTTCTGCCAAAGCAATTGTGGCTATTGATGGGGCTGGTTTTGATTGGAGTTTTATGGCAGATGAGGAAGTTCCTACCAACATGGCTCTCATGGCTTTCTCAGATTCAGAGGTACTCAATGATAAAACTTGTTCTAACACTTGTCTTAAATCATTTGAAACTCTTAAAGCTCAGTATGATAATTTAAGAATAGAGTTTAATAAATCTGAGTTTGATCTAGCAAACTATAAAAGAGGTCTAGCTTCTGTGGAAGAACAACTTGTCTTCTACAAGAAAAATGAGGTTGTATTTTGTGATCAAATTACTGTTTTGAAAAGAGATGCCTCATTTAAGGACTCAGAAATCAATGCTCTTAAAATACAGATAGAAAAACTTAAGAAAGATAAAGAGAGCAACCAGATTAAGATTGACAATTTTGAAAATGCCTCTAAGAGTTTAGATAAATTGATAGGTAGTTAAATAACTGATAAAAGTAGAAAAGGTGTGGGGTTTGAAAGCTACAATGCTATTGCACCTCCACCTACAGGATTATTTACACCCCCAACTATTGATTTGTCTAATTCTGGCCTTAAGGAGTTTCAACAGCCTGAGTTTGAAGGCTATGGATTAAAGGCCAATAAGAGTGTTTGTGAAAATTCCTCTAATGAAGTTAGGAAATCTCTTGATGCCCCAATTATTGAAGATTGTGTATCTGATTGTGACGAGGATGAGTCTGAAGTGAGGATATTAGAATCTGAAAATGTTCAACATAAACTTAAGGAAGTTGATCAACTTAGGAAAGTAAGTCAAAATCCTAGGAATAAAAGAACAAACTTAAATGAAATGAAAACTCATAAACTAGGAGTTGGTTTTCAGTTTTCAGCTAAAGCTTGCTTTGTGTGTGGGAGTTTAACCATCTAATTTAAAAGCTGTGATTGTTTCATGATAAAATAGATTGTACAAAAACCTGTGATGAACAATGTGCAAAAGGGAACTAGTAAAAGGGAAATTAGACCAGTTTGGAATAATGCAATGAGGATTAATCATCAAAATTTCTCTAATCCTAGAAGGAATTTTATACCAAAAGCAATTTTAACCAAGACTGGCATAGTACCAATTAGTACTGCTAGGCAAAGCTCTTCAAGAGCAGCAACACCAGTTAGTACTGCCAGGCCTATTAATACTACTGGACCTAAACCCTTTGTGAATGTTACAAAACCTAGACCAAATGCTTTTCAGAAGTCACATTCACCATCTAGGAGACCTTTTTACCAACAAACAGCACTTAAAACAAAATTTTGAATAACAAAAGTTAATATGCTAAAGGAAATTATGTTATATGCTAAAGGAAAAAGTGTGTCAAGTGCTGTTGGGGAACAAGGGATTAATGCTGTTAAGTCCTTAGCATGATGGATTTGGAGACCAACAGGAAATGTTATTGACCATGTCTCCAAAAACAATGGATCATACACTTGTAAGCAATTTTACTATGTTGATCCAGCAGGCAGACTCAAGTCAGTAATGGCTCTGGGTTTCCCCAGAGAAACTAAATTCTCTTGTGTTTGATATGCAGGGTGATCTACTTGTTGCTTTAAAAGATACAAGAATTTTTGACAGTGGATGCTCCATGCATATGACAGGAAACAAGTCCTATCTCATAGATTATCAAGACTATGATGGAGGATTTGTTGCATTTGTAGGCAGTTCTAAAGGAGGTAAAATAACAGGAAAAGGTAAAATTAGAACTGGAAATTTAGACTTTGAGGATGTGTACTTTGTGAAAGAACTTAAGTTTAACCTTTTTAGTGTCTCACAGATGTGTGACAAGGAAATAACAATCGTTCTTTTTACTGAAAATGAATGGTTTATTCTTTCTCCTGATTTTAAGCTACCTGATGAAAATCAAGTAATGCTTAAGATTCCCAGGAAAGATACTATGTACAGTTTTGACCTAAAGAACATTGTTCCTTCAAAAGGTTTGACTTGTTTGTTCGCAAAGGCCATAAATGATGAATCTAAATTGTGGCATAGGAGGCTTGGTCATATAAACTTTAAAACTATGAACAAACTTGTGAAAGGAAATCTTGTTAGAGGTTTGCCTTCAAATATTTTTGAAAATGACCACACATGTGTTGCTTGTCAGAAAGGAAAGCAACATAAAGCCACTTGTAAGTCTAAACTTGTGAATACTATCAGCCAACCTTTACAAATTTTGCATATGGACTTATTTGGACCAACCTTTGTAAAGAGTATCATGGGTAAAATGTATTGCCTAGTGGTCACTGATGACTATAGCAGATTTAGTTGGGTTTTCTTCTTAGCTAAAAAGGATGAGACTAGTGGAATCCTTAAGAACTTCATAACAGGCATAGAAAACCAGTTGATTCACAAAGTTAAAATCATCAGATGTGACAATGGGACTGAGTTTAAAAATTATGAAATGAATCAGTTATGTAGAATAAAAGGAATTAAGAGGGAATTCAGCAATGCTAAGACTCTATAGCAAAATGGAGTAGCTGAAAGAAAGAATAAGACACTCATAGAGGCAGCTAGAACTATGTTGGCAGATTCATTATTACCTATACCATTTTGGGCTGAAGTAGTTAATACTGCTTGTTATGTACAGAACAGGGTATTAGTGACTAAACCTCATAATAAGACACCTTATGAACTGTTAATTGATAGAACACCTATTATAAGTTTTATGAGACCTTTTAGCTGTCTAGTTACTATTCTTAACACCCTTGATCACCTAGGTAAGTTTGATGGAAAGGCTGATAAGGGATTCCTAGTTGGTTACTCTATAAATAGCAAGACTTTTAGAGTATTTAATAGTAGAACTAGGAAGGTAGAGGAAAACCTGCATGTAAACTTTCTTGAAAATAAACCAAATGTTGTAGGAAATGGACCAGAATGGCTGTTTGATATTGATACTCTAACAAATACTATGAATTATCAACCAGTCAGTGCAGGAAACAGAACTAATGGTAATGCAGGTTTAGAGACTAATTCTGATGCAGGACAAGCTGAAAAAGAGAAAGTGCCTGATCAAGAATACATCTTATTACCATTGCTGCATATAAGTTCCAATGTTCCTTCAAGTTCTGAGGAAGCTGAGTCCTCACCTAAAGATGATGCTGGAAAGAATAGTGGAATCAAGGATCCAACAAAAGAAGATGACATTAATGGTCTAGGGGAGGCTACTCACACTAACAGTACTAACAGACTTAATACTGTTAGTTCACCAGTTAATACTTTTAGTTCATCTTTCTTTACTGAGGATCCAGGAAGAGCAAGAGAATAAAGGGATGAGTTTGAAAGTTTGTTTGGACAAGACAAGGATGACAATGCCTACAGGGTCTTTACTCATGTTAATGTTGCTACTCCTTCCAATGTTGATCATCCAATTGATCCTCTCATGCCTAATTTGGAGGATACTACTAATCTTTAAGATACTGGTATATTTGGAAATGCCTATGATGATGAAGATGTGGGTGCAGAGGCTGATATTAACAACTTGGAAACAACCATAAGTGTCAGTCCTATTCCTACAACCAGAATTCATAAGGATCATCCTAAAGCTCAAATCATTGGAGAAGTAGACTCTGCAGTACAGACAAGAAGAATGCACAAGCAGAATGAAGTAGGATTGATAACCTTCATAAATAAGCAAAGAAGAATAAATCATAAAATTTCCAAAATTGCTTATTTGCTTGTTTTCTCTCTCAGATGGAACCAAAGAAGGTGACTCAGGCTTTAGATGATGAAAGCTGGGTAGAAGCCATGCAAGAAGATCTTCTCCAGTTTAAACTACTAAATGTTTGGACACTAGTGGATTTACCTCATGGAAAGAAGGCCATTGGTACTAAATAGGTCTTCAAAAACAAGAAATATCAAAGAGGAATTATGGTTAGGAATAAAGCCAGGCTGGTAGCACAGGGTTATAGACAAGAAGAAGGTGTAGATTATGATGAGGTTTTTGCTTTTGTTGCTAGGATTGAAGCAATCAGGGTTTTTTTAGCCTATGCATCATATATGGATTTCATTGTGAACCAGATGGATGTGAAGAGTGCATTTTTGTATGGCACTATAGAAGAGGAGGTATATGTTAGCCAACCTCTAGGCTTTGTGGATCTAGAATTTCCTAACAGAGTGTATAAGGTAGAGAAAGCATTATATGGTCTTCATCAAGCTCCTAGAGCCTGGTATGAGACATTATCTACCTACTTG
This sequence comes from Tanacetum coccineum, assembly GCA_026074375.1. NCBI lineage: Eukaryota > Viridiplantae > Streptophyta > Magnoliopsida > Asterales > Asteraceae > Tanacetum > Tanacetum coccineum. The sequence continues at coordinate 4,693 of BQNB010060733.1, forward strand.
TTGGAAAATGGATTCAGAAGAAGGACAATTGATAAAACTTTGTTCATAAAGAAGATCAAGAATGACATTCTACTTGTTCAAGTGTATGTAGATGACATCATTTTTGGATCAACAAAGAAGTCTTTGAGTACAGAGTTTGAGCAGCTTATGCATAAAAGATTTCAGATGAGCTCCATGGGGGAACTCACTTTCTTTTTAGGTTTGCAGGTTGAGCAGAGAAAAGATGGCATATTTCTTAGTCAGGACAAATATGTGTATGACATCTTAAAGAAGTTTGGCTTTTCTAGTGTAAAGACAGCAAGCACTCCAATGGAGATGCACAAGCCTTTATCAAAAGATACAGATGGAACAGATGTTGATGTTCACTTATATAGGTCCATGATTGGATCACTGATGTACTTAACATCTTCCAGGCCATACATTATGTTTGCTGTATGTGCATGTTCAAGATTTCAAGTTCAACCAAAAGCTTCTTATATTCATGCAGTGAAGAGAATCTTTAGATATCTTAAAGGTCAACCTACTCTGGGCCTTTGGTATCTTAAGGATTCACCTATGGATTTGATGGCTTATTCTGATAGTGACTATACTGGTGCTAGTCTTGATAGGAAATCAACAACAGGAGGTTGTTAGTTCCTAGGTTGCAGACTCATTTCATGGCAGTACAAAAAACAAATAATTATGGCTAATTCAACAACTAAAGTAGAATACATTGCTACTTCCAACTGTTGTGGACAAGTTCTTTGGCTCCAAAATCAATTACTTGATTATGGATACAACTTTATGCAGACAAATATTTATGTGGATAATGAAAGTGCAATCTGTGTGGTGAAAAATCCTGTCTCTCATCAAAGGACAAGCATATAGAGATTAGGTTTTACTTTTATTAGAGATTCCTATGAGTAAAGTTGATTAAAATGGTCAGATACCATACAGAGTACATGTGCAGATCTTCTTACTAAAGCCTTTGATGTGACTAGGTTTCAGTTCTTGATTGCAAGCATTGTATGCTTAATCCCTAAATATGGTTTCAGAGAGTTATTTTGTGTATAGGTACAAAGGATTATACAAAAATGAGGTTTACGTTAGTTATTGAATGGTCATTATAAGTTGCTAAGTTTATTAAATTACTGATGGATTTAGTTGATAATGCCTGGGTTAAAACTTTGTTTTGCTATTAAAATAGTTAGTATACTAGGTTCATTTTTGTTTGTTTTTTTTTTTTTTCTTTTTTTTTTTTTTTTTCGGTTGTGTTGATGTGTACATTTGTGTTTTGTTGTTGCTGGATGGTAGCTTTATTTGAGGGGAGGATATTGATGATAGCATGAATGTCCTTTCAGTGTTGGTTGTACATAATATTATTATGTGTGTGAAATGAGAAATGAAACAACCAACCACCCTCTCCAAGGCATGGAGAGGGTATATATGCTACAAAACAAGGCCGGCCATGGGCCTTAACGGGCTTTCCATAGGCCTTGGGCCAGACTGGCTTACTAGACTAATCATATAACAAACTATGGGCTAAGACTATTACAACTTGGAAGTGACCGATACTTTTCTTGTTTCTAACACTATTCATGGGTTATGCATAAATATGGATCCTCGTGAATTCTCTCATGTCTATCTAGTTATTTCTAGTGTGTTTGTGATGAATAGAGGCATGTTGTTGCATAATTATTGGAGAAAAAGTTAATACTGGTAGGCAAATTCTTAATACTGATGGGCAAAAATATTAGTACTGCTAAAAAAAAGTTAATACTGCTAGGCTAATATTAGTACTGTTGGGTTACCGTTTACACTGTTTGGTCAATAATAGATTTTCAACTCTTTAAATATTACCGTTGAGGTTTTTTACACAACTGTCTGAGTATATAAGGTTCTAAATTTGGATAATTGTAATCTTTACCTTATTTACACGATTTCTTTTAAGCTAAAGATACAATTTGTTCGTTTATCTGCTTTCAAAACCTTATACACTCTCTGTAAAATCTCAATTGCTTTTACCAAACACTAATTCATTCTAAATCGATCTTAACCCAACACTCATATTAGTATTTTGTTCATAACTTATATACACATGGCTAATATGGACTTCTGCGACAAGCACAATATGGAATTTTTCTTCAAAAGCTAACCGGAAGTGAGGAATTCCATCAGATAGTAGATTTTCTTGTTGGTAGTCATACCAGGTATGCTTTAACTACCAATCTTACTATCTATGTTTCTTTAATTGAACAGTTTTTGTAGACTGCTACTGTCGAAACAGTTAGTGATGGAGAACAACAAATAACTGTCACAGTTGATGGGTAAACAATTGCTATTACTAAAGCATCTGTTAGGAGACATCTCTAGTTAGCAGATGCAGATGGTATTAGTTCTTTGCCTAATACTAAAATTTTTTAACAACTCACTCTAATGGGGGTATGTTTCTAATGATGACAAACATACTTTTCAAAAAGGTAAATTTTCACCCCAATGGAGATTTTTGATCCATACCATCTTACATTGTTTAAGTCCTAAGAAAACTTCATGGGAATAATTTTCTAGTAATATTGCAACTGCAATCATTTGTTTAGCTACAAACAGGACTTTTAAGTTTTCAAAATTAATTTTTGATGGTATGGTGAAAAATGTGGATAGTAAAACAAATTTTTTGATGTATCCACGATTTATACAAATACTTTTGAATAAAAAGAAAAGGCTTCTTAAACAACGTAAGAAAACATATGTTGCTCCTTCTTTAACACAAAAACTTTTTAGCAACATGTAAAGAGGTTTTTCAGGGGAACACATACCTCTATTTGATTCAATGCTGATTCATGACCAACCTGGTTAGGGTGAAGGACCAACACTTACTGTTGAGTCCCAACACATACCTATTTTCTTCTCCACCTACCTCACAACCCACAACATCTCAACCAATGTCATCACAAGAACAACCTTCTCAAGTACCTACAACTGAACCTATCATTACTACTTCATCCCACCTTTATATGAAACAACAATTCCACACACAACATCTTTTATGCCCCATGATTCACCTCTCTCAGGAGGTGACATACCTTGAAGTGATAAGGGCAACAAGAAACTTAATGAATTGACGAAATTGTGTACCAAATTATCTGACAAAGTCACTAGCTTAGAGGATGATCTCAAATAGACTAAGAAGGTTTATGGTAAGGCTCTTACAAAGTTGGTGAAGAAGGTCAAATACTTGGAAGACAAGCTTAAGTCTACCTCAGTAAGGAGAAAGGCAAGGATGGTAATTTCTGATGATGAGGAGGATCTAGTTTCAGAGGATCCTTCCAAACAGGGGAGGATGACAGAGACAGAATATGAAGATGTAGATGTAGAGACAGAATATGAAGAAGTTGAGTATGAATTGGATCAGACTGATACATTGCAGCAGATTACTCCTACAAAGGTTTCACAAGGTGAAGAACAAAGTCAAGAGAGTTTTGAAGTTCAATTAGATGTTCTCAGTGCAGCTAAGATCCTTGCAGATGCATCCAGAGAAAGAGTAAAGACCTATAAAAGTTACACTAGAAGAAGAAGAAGTACTGTCAGTTCAAGAGATAGTACTGCTGGAGGTCTTTTTAGTACTGCTGAGGAAATTCTAAGTACTAATGAAAGGATAGCTCAAAAGCTAAATGAGGCAGAAATGGCAAAAGCTGCAGCAAGAGAAGAACAGGAAAGGATTGATTTTGAAAAAGCCTTAGAGTTACAAAAACAGTTGGATGAAAGGGAAGAAACTGATAATATTGACTGGAGTATTGTGGCTGAACAAGTTCAAGAGAGACAGTCAGATACTATAAAAAGATATCAAACACTCAAGAAGAAACCAGTCTTAGTAGCTCAAGCAAGGAAGAATATGATGATTTACTTGAAGAATATGGTTGGATACAAGATGGGTTACTTTAAAGGAATGAGCTATGATGAGATCAGACCCATGTTTGAAGAAGAGTATACTAAGATACAAACTTTGTTTAAAAAGGATACTGAAGTTGAAAAGACAAAGGCAAAGAGAGTTGCAGAAGAGACACTAATTCAAGAGAGTTTCAAAAATTTAAGGACAGCTAAAGCTTCAAGTTCAGAACCTATTCAAGAACAACCAACTGAAGAACCAAAAGAATTATCTGAAGAAGAACTTAAGAAGATGTTGGAGATAGTTCCAGTAGAAGAAACTAAGACATAAGCTTTACAAGTAAAATATCCTATCATTAATTGGGAAATTCATACTGAAGGATCAAGAAAATATTAGAAGATTATCAAGGTTAGAAACATCATAGAGGCATATCAAGTTTTTGAAGATATGCTCAAAGGATTTAACAGAGAAGACCTTGTTACATTATGGAGCTTAGTTAAAGAAAGATTTAGATCAACAGAACCTACTGAAGATATGGAAAGAGATTTATCGGTTGAACTGAAATGACTGTTTAAACTAGATAAAGATGATGTGCTATGGAAACTACAAAAATATATGCATGATCCTTTAACATGGAGACTGTATGATACATGTGGAGTACATCATGTATCTTCAACAAGAGGACATGACATCTATATGTTAACAGAAAAGGATTATCCATTGTCTACTACAGTTATGGGTTTGATGCTAAGCAGAAGGCTGCAAGTAGAAGAAGATAGTGAGATGGCAAGAGACCTAGTTATGAAGATCTTCATAGAAGCCAACAAGCCAAGAAGCTGAAGTGTTTGGAAGAATCCTCTCAGAGCCAAAAAGCTATAATTCAAGAAACTTGATGATTTGGAGATAAATCACAAGTTTAGGGGAGGATTGTTGGGAATTAAGAGCTTCTACAAGGTTATACTGCTGATGGACTTAGTACTGCTATTTGAAGATTTGTGCTGCTACTGAAGATTGAAGAATATAAACTAAGTCGTTAGTACTGCTAGTTGTAATAGTTAGTACTGTTAGTTATAGTTAGTACTGCCAGTACAAAATGATAGATCATTAGTACTGCTAGTTAGTTTATTAGTACTGTTAGTATAAGAAGTTAGTACTGCTTATGTGATATGCATGAGATATATTAGGAATAGATATGCATGATCACTTAACGCGGTTTGTAAGCCTATTAGGGTTTTCCTTGGTGTATAAAAGGAACCCTACGGCATAGTTAGAGATACGAATTCAACATAGAAAAGTCATAGCTATTAGGCAAAACATATAGTTGTTTTGTGAATCATTCAATATATTGTGAGTTGAGAGAAAGTTCTTGTGCTACATTGTTTTATTGTTCTTCTAGTATATAAAGATTAGATTCCGCATAATCTTTATATATTCTATAAGGTTTCTATCATAGTTGTTTTAGATCTATCTAAGATAACTAAAGCTTTAACAAGCTAATATCATCCCAACTTTCTGAGCAAAATAAAAATAAGCACATCTTTATTTTAAAAGACACAAGGAAGCCTTTGCTTGGAAAACAACAGATATTCCTAGAATCCGTTCGTCTTTTTGTAAACATAAAATACAACTCCTGGAGGACAAAAAGCCAGTTGTTCAAAAACAAAGACGATTAAATCCAAATATGCAAGAAGTTTTTAAAAAAGAAATTGTTAAACTTCTCGACACTGGTATTATATATCCAATCACCAATAGCCCTTGGGTAAGCACCATTCACTGTATACCCAAGAAAGGTGGTATCACAGTTTTCAAAAACAAAAAAGATGAAATTGTACCAATAAGAACGGTTACTGGTTGGCGAGTATGCATCAATTATCGTAAACTCAATGAAGCAACCGCAAAGGACCACTCCCCTTTGCCATTCATGGATCAAATATTAGAAAGACTCGCAGGAAATAAATATTTCTGTTTCCTCGATGGTTTTTCTAGATACTTTCAAATACCAATCGATCTTATGGACCAAGAAAAAACAACATTCACATTCCCTTTTGGAACATGCGCTTATAGGCAAATGCCTTTCGGTTTATGTAATGCTCCTGGTACTTTTCAAAGGTGCATGTTAGCTATCTTTCATGACATGATCAAAGAATCCGTGGAAGTATTCATGGATGACTTCTCCATCTTTGGAAACTCCTTCGATAACTGTCTCAAAATCCTTGATAAAATGCTTCAATGTTGCAAAGATGCAAATCTTGTCCTTAATTAGGAAAATTGTCACTTTATGGTTAAAGAAGGAATTATGCTTGGACACAAAGTGTCTGGTGCAGGCCTTGAAGTTGACAAAGTGAAAATCAACGTAATCTCTAAACTTCCACCCCTTACTAATGTCAAAGGCATTATAAGTTTTTTAGGACATGCCGGTTTCTACCAACTTTTCATCAAAGACTTATCGAAAATTACCCGTCCTCTAACCAAGTTGCTTGAAAAAGATACTCCATTTGAATTCAATGACGAATGTCACAAAGCATTCAATTCATTAAAAGAAAAACTTACATGTACTCATGTGATCGTGAGCCCAAACTGGAATCTTCCCTTTGAGCTTATGTGTGATGCAAGTGATTTCGCAATTGGAGCAGTCTTAGGTCAAAAAGATGGAAAACACTTTCACCCCATCTATTTTGCAAGCAAAACCCTTAATGCAGCTCAACAAAAATATTTGGTTACTGAAAAAGAACTAATGGCTGTAGTCTTTGCATTTGATAAATTCCGACCCTATATGATATTATCCAAAATGATTGTCTACACCGATCACTCAACCCTTAGGCACCTATTCTAAAAGCAAGATGCTAAGCCACGTCTTATACATTGGATTCTACTACTACAAGAATTTGATATCGAAATTAAAGATAAAAAAGGTACATAAAATGTTACCACCGACCACATATCTCGAATTGATAATGATGAGACAAGTGATGACAGTGATGTTGACAATAACTTTCCTAGAGAAACTCTTATGGAAATAACCACTAATGACACACCATGGTTCACAGAATTTGCAAACTATTTGGTGGGTGATGTTATACCTAAAGGGATGACGTACCAGCAAAAGAACAAATTCTTATCTGACCTCAAAAACTAATTTTGGGAAGACCCTTACGTTTTTAAAGTATGTTCAAACGATATGACTCAGGACCAGAAACTCGTACCATTCTTGATCAATGTCCCCATTGACCTACTGGTGGACATTATGGACCAAATACCACAGCTAAAAAAGTCTTAGACTCAGGCTTTTACTAGCCAACAATCATTAAAGAAGCTCATACTCTTGTTCGCCTTTGCGAATCATGTCAAAAAACAGGGAATATATCCAAACGTGATGAAATGCCCTTAAACAGCATTCAAGTGTGCGAATTTTTTGATATATGGGGTATCGACTTTATGGGACCATTCCCAAAATCATATAAATTCGAATACATCTTAGTCGATGTCGATTATGTTTCTAAATGGGCCGTAGCTCAAGCTTTACCAACAAATGATGCCAGAGTTGTTATTTCATTCCTAAAAAAACTCTTCTGCCGTTTCAGTATGCCCAAAGCTCTCATAAGCGACCCGAGGGACTCCTTTCTGCAATAAGATAATGGAAAAAACCATGAAAATATATGGAGTTAACCACCGTTTTTCCAAATCATATCATCCTCAAACGAGTAGAAAAGTTGAAAAATTCTAACAGAGCCCTTAAAAAAATGTGAAAGATAATCTCGCTATCTGGTCAAGAAAACTCGATGATGCTCTGTGGGCATTTCGAACCACTTACAAAACACCAACCGGAACCACACCATACAAACTCGTATACGGAAAAAACTGCCATTTACAATTTGAAATCGAACACCGTGCATACTGGGCCCTAAAAAACTCTAATCCTGATCTCTTCACTGCTGGTGAGAAAATAATGTTCTAGTTACACGAGTTAGATGTATTCCAACATCAAGCATATGAAAACTTTCGTTTATACAAGGCAAGAACAAAAGTCTGCCACGACAGAAAACTCAAAATAAAAAAAGAGTTTAAACACATAAACAAAGTGCTGTTATTTCATTCTAAGTACAAATTCAAACAGCCGAAACTCAGATCTCGTTGGCTAGGACTATACGTAGTGAAACATCAATATTCATCTGGATATGTTGAACTATATGGAAAAGATGGCAACACGTTCATTGTTAACGGCCATCGACTCAAACTCTACCATGAAGAAGATAATGACCCAAAGGAAGAAATCACTCCCTTATTTCCCAAAGAATGAACTCTCGAAGTACGAGTCTAGCTAATGACTCTCTCAAAAAATTAAGCGCTTCTCGGGAGGCAACCCGTGCTTTATCTTAAGTGTGGAAGAGTCCTTCCTCCTCTGTTTTATCTTCTAAAAAAACCCAAAAACAATTTCTTTTTGTTTGTTTTGTGTGTTTACTTTTATGCATGTAATATAGATTAGACCTGGAAAATTATGGCGTTTGCTCAAGGATAGCTCTCTCGCAGCTACATTTTTCTATACCCTGAAAAGTACCGTTTTCCTTAATTTTACCTATTTTCTATATTTACCCGTTCTCACATTAAGGGCAATGTTCAATTTAAGTGTGGAGGGGAGCCCAATAGGAAAAATTAAAATTAATCATATCCCTCCATGTTTGCCCTGTAATCTAGCCAAAATTTTCAACTGATATTTTATGAAAAAACTAAAATCTATGCTTTTCTTCCCAGAAACTAAAAAATGTATACTCTCAGTAAGGCAAAACCAACCGGGATGACACTATAACTAGCACAAAACCAGTCCTCTAAATTGTGAGAATTAAACCTTAAAGAATTCAAGTATCCACCTTTGATACCTAAGATAATTTTTACCTTTAGCTTGTTCGAGTTAAGGTTTGAATGCAATTGCAAGTGTCTCATCCTTCATTACGGCTGTGTATTTCTAATTTTTCTCCTTTTCTGGAGCATTGGTATCGGTTAAAAAATATATGAGTGAGCTGGTAATTTAGTAGCTTTAGAACTTGTGCTTGATTATCATTTACTAGACCGCAGTAAGGTTAATTTATAGACAAAATTATATGATAAGAGGTGAAATAAAACCCATGTAACTCCTGTATCTGTAGCACCCCCTCTTAGTGCTATTCCGCTGAAGTATCCCAAATTGAAGAAAAATGCTCAATGAAAGAAGTTCCGTGCCTGCCTTAGTAAGCATTTGGTATAAAAAAAGAGAAAAAAGTTCAAAGTATAAGGCTTAAGTTTGGCACAAGGAATCGGTACATGTTATTCACCATCATTATTATCACGTTTTACCTCTTTGAGATTTTTGTCTAGGTGCTCACGCCGCAACGGGCATGTTTATGTGTCTTGTACAAGCCTATGGTAGCTATCTAGATTATGTCTGTGCAATTGAGTGACTTAACATATATAAACCCTATCTGAGTGGCTTGAGTGAATATAAATCAAAGACATTCCCTATGTGAGGTGCTTTGTTATATGTTTATGCCTGAAAAGTTAGTAAAATCAGTAAATAATTATTAAATCTAAAATTTCTCCATGGTACGATAAATGATCTTGTTTTCTCACTTTAATTGCTTGAGGGAAAGCAATAGCTAAGTGTGGAGGGATTTGATAACGCCTTAATTATACATGTTTTTGACGACGTTATTTATATATATTTTATCATTTCTCATAACTTTGGTACTTAATACATGAATATGTGCAGGTTCACTTAAGACATCTCGAGCTTAAAAACAATCAAAGTACAAGTGTTTATACTATTCGGAAAGCAAGTTAGAAGAAAAAAGGGGCTAAAGCTGAAATTACAAAGAAGTACGCCGTACATTTCACCATGTGCTTCTCACTTCCTATCAAGTTTAAAAGAATTAAATGAAATTAAATGAAGACTGCAATAACTCACCAAGTGCGCCGATTTTATTCAAAAGTGCGTCGCACTTCCTTACAGCATTAATGATATTTGAACCGACATAGGCAAAGTACGCCGCACATTTTATAATGTGCGCCGCACTTTCACCTCTTCTCAGCCTATAAATAGAGACAAAATTCTCACCATTTCAAGCATCCCACACATTCTTAATCACTTCAATATCTTTTAAACACCCTCACCAAAGTCTGAATTCGAAGATGAAGAACAAAGAACAATATCCTAGTTTTAGGAAATAAAGGTTTAAATATAGATTCGATACTTGTAACGGGTGGAGTTTAATCCATATTCTTACCCAAACATAGTATGGTTCTTGTTTCTCTTTATTATGTTATGAACTTCATAGCCATGAGAGGCTAAATCTCTTATGACTACTCGATGATGTTAATATAATAAATAAGCGTTTAGTATAATTACGATATTTTTAATCTTAAGCTTATATTAAAATCCTATCATATCTTATCTTATCAACTTTGATTCTATGCTTATAACGGTATAGGTCGAAAGACCCGTTGTGAACTATATAGTTTTAAAGATTTGTCTATGGTCTTTATCGTTTGAAAGGAGAAATTCACTTATGTTATTTGATAAACAAAATAGATTTGATAAAATAGTAACTGGATTATTTGAGTGACACATTTGATAGATTTAAATAGATATAAGTCTTAAGTTAAACAAGTTAATTTGTGAAAACGTTTTTTGACGAGAAATCATTTTTATAAGTTAAAGTCCTAAATTTGAGATCGTGATTATCACCATTGCTTAGGAATTATATGAAGCTATCCGAGTAGTCATCTTTATCATTATTGAATCCAGCACCATTTATCTTAAAATTGTTAAAGTTTATTTTAACTACGATTACTTGAACACAAATCAAATCCCTGTGGAAGACCCGGTCTTACCTAAAAAATTATAATACATACGTGGGTTATACTTTTACCCGTGTGTTTCCGTTTAATATCCAGTAATTTCAGTCTTATAAATTTAAAGCTTTTAGAACACATCAAAGTGTGTGAAAGTGTTTAATATTATAAACTTTTATTTTGAAAAAGGTTAAAAAACTGTTTGGTAACCACATTTAATGCTACCTCCACCACTTGCACTATCCCTTTCATTTCGGCTAATGTATAGCTGTTTTTTGTTATGCGCTTTTTGCAGGCATGACATATGGATAACCTAGGTAGACTTTGAAAAGACACATTGGGAATGGATTATGTATGTGGGAGTGCGCATTAAATGCATGTGGAATATTTGAGGTGATATAGGGGGAAGTTGGGGGCACCATGACTGTTGGAATGACAGTTGAGAAATAGAAAATATTTGTTCTTTATTTAGTGTGTTTAGTCACCAACTTAGGACATTTAAGTAACTAAAGACTTGAAGCATTTAGTTACTTCATTTAATGTGTTCCTCAGTGTCATAGGTGTCATATTTGATTTCAGGGAGAAGGGTTTAGGGAGAGATACTAATATACACCATACTGAACATGTTAGATTAGGGAGAGTGATCAATCAATGGTCAACATGCCTAACTCTGCTTTTAGTCTTTTGAAAGTAGGTTTATCCAGGGGTTAATGAATATATCAGCTAGCTGATACTCAGTAGGGATGAAGTGTAGTACAATATCTCCCTTAAGGATATGATCCCTCATGAAATGATACCTTATATCAATATGCTTGGTTCTTGAATAAAGGACTGGATTATTGGATATAGTAATGGCACTGGTGTTGTAATAAAAGGTGGGTACCATCTTTTAATGGATGTCATAGTCATTGAGTTGACTTTTCATCCATAAGATATTTGCACAACACCCAGCAGCAGCAACATATTCAGCCTTAGCTGAGGACATGACCACTGACTGCTGTTTCTTAGCACTCTAACAAACTAGTTTTCCTCTAAGTATTTAGCAGGCACCTGAGGTGCTTTTTCTATCCATGTTACAACCAACATAGTCTGAGTCTAAGTACCCTTTAAGATCAAATCCTAAGCACTTTGGGTACCACAGACCAAGTGTAGTACCTTTTAGGTACCTGAAGATTCTTTTCATAGCTGTTAGGTGTGATTCTTTTGGACTGGCATGATATCTTGCACATAGACATGTTGAGAATTAGATATCATGCTTGGTAGCCGTTAAGTACATCAGTGATCTAATCATTCCTCTATACAGGGTCTCATTGACTAATTTACCAGCAAGATCAGGCCCTAGATTGTTTGGAGGAACCATTGGTGTCTTTACTGAGGAACTATCAGAAATGTCATATTTCTTTAGTAAGTTCCTTGCATACTATTCTTGACAAATGGATATCCCTTTGTCATCCTACTTGATTTGTAGTCCAAAGAAGTAAGTGAGTTCTCCCATCATACTTATTTCAAATTTCTTTGTCATTAGTTTTTCAAACTGTTTACAAAGTTTATAACTTGTTGACCAAATATGATGTCATCCATATACACTTGGACAAGGAGTACTTCTCCTTTGGATACATAGATAAACAATGTGTTATCTATTCTTCCCCTGACAAACTTATTTTGAATAAGGAAAGTAGATAGAGTTTCAAACCATGCCCTGGTTCTTGTTTCAGTCCATAAAGGGCTTTATCAAGTTTACAGACATAGTCAGGGAACTCACTACTTTCAAAGCCAGAAGGCTGTTGCACATAAACTTCTTTTAGTTTTCCATTCAGGAAGGCACTTTTGACATCCATTTAGAAAATTGTAAAGTTCATGTATGTAGCAAAGGCAAGAAAGATCTTGATGTCTTCCATTCTTGCCACTGGTGCAAAGGTTTCATCATAGTCAATTCCTTCTTCTTGATTGTAACCTTGAGCAAGCAGTCTTGCTTTGTTCTTGGTGACAATTCCATGTTCATCTTTCTTGTTTATGAACACCCATTTGGAGCATATAGCTAATTTTCCATAAGGGAGAGGAACAAGAGTCCAAATTTATTTCTATATAATTGGTTCAGATCTTCTTGCATTGCATCAACCCATCTTGGATGCTTTAGTGCCTCAGACATGTTTTTAGGTTCTATCTGAGAGAGAAAGTCAGCAAATAGATGTTTATTAGCTGAGACAGCTGTAAGCTTGGAAGCCATACTTCTTGTAAGCATGCCTTCTCTAGGGTCACCAATAATATTCACAAGTTCAATGTGTTGATCTTTTGACCATCTATCCTGAGCAACATGATATGAACTTGTTGATGCTTGATTGGTATCTTGAGACTGAGAGACTTCAGGGGCTAAGGATTCAGTGATGGGTACTAGAATTGCAGTATTGATCATAGAAGTCTCTTTAGTGATTTAATGACTGATTTGTTTATTTTGAGCATTTTGTTCTTGTGTCTCTTTAGTGTTTGGTGGGCCAGGAGGACATTCAACATCCTCAGTTTGAGGGTTGTCTTGCTCATTTGGAGCAATCACTTCAGGGACATGTTTTTCTTGAGTAAGTTCAATGAGTGAACAACTATGAGGGATGATGTAGTATGAAATATCAGAATTTGTTTGATATTGCCTAGATGGGTCATCCTCCTGAAGGAATTCACCAGGAGGATATCTAGATGAATCATCAATTCCTATTTCATCTACTGAGGTATTTGTGAACCTTATGGCTTTAATAATCTCATCAAATTTAACATGATAAGTCTCCTCTATTTGTTGTCTTCTTGTGTTAAACACCCTGAAGGCTATAGAGTTAAATTAGTATCCTAGGAAGTACCCATCATCATCTTTTGCATCAAATTTCCCAAGATGATCCTTGTGATTATGAATAAACACAAGACATCCAAATACATGAAAATAGCTGATGTCTGGTATCCTTTCTTTGAATATCTCATAAGGAGTACTAACATGTCTTTTAACAATGATTGATCTGTTCTGAGTGTAACAGGCTATTCTAACTACTTTAGTCCAGAAGTGCTTAGAGACTACTGATTTATTTAGCATGGTTCTAGCAGTCTCAATGAGAGTTCTATTCTTCCTTTCAGCTGCACCATTTTGTTTAGGTGTATAAGGAGAAGAGAAGTTCTGAGAGATTCCTTTCTCATCACAAAAACTCTGATCGTGTCGTTGTGTGGTGTTTATTTATGATAGTTCAAGTTTTAAATTTATATTTTGCCGACTTAACCAAAAACAACACTTTAACGGGCAGTGTACCCAGTCGGTGGTAGATTCGTGGTAAGTAGGGTGTCGAACACTTGAAGCGAGGTTAAATCTATCAATTTATTTATATTTTGGTTTATCTAAACTAAGTTAATTATAATCTAAGTCAAACCTATGCTAAACCTGTAACACCCCCATTTTTACATATAGCAGCGGAAGCTAATCTGGGGTATTACTTCAAGGTACAACAGTCATAATCATAGAAAACGAATCAAAAAGAGTCGTTTTTGAAAATTAAGTTATCATTCATTATTTCATTAGATTTTTTACAAACGAAAGGTCCCAAAATCTAAAACACAATGTTTGAATGATAACAGTTTTGCCATCTTCAAGTCCTCACCACTCCGTACCATAAGTTGCTTAATTACCTGAGATAAAACATGCTAAAAAGTCAACACAAAGGTTGAGTGATATTCATAGGTTTAAGTTAAATAATTTGAATGCAAATTCGATATTGGGTTATCGTTGGTATTACACCCGATAATATTTGTAAAACAATATTATTGCCGATTAGCTCATGAATCCAAAGCCTTGGATATATTTGATACATTAATAGCCCCCAACGGTGACCGTTGCCAAAACAAAAACCCGCCTGTTATATACTAATGATGGTGCAATTGGTTACCGATAATCACTTGTACACTAACAGGGGAGTCCCAACCTAAATAATTCTATTCACACAACATTCGCGCTCACGTTTCGTAGAGTAATTAACAGGTTCATATGATTGGGGACTTAAAGAAAGGCAAATAGTTACTTAGGCAATAATAAATCAGGATAGCATACAGAAAATATTTGCATTCATGGTTTAACCATGTATCCCCCTCGCGATTTTATAAAACGTTGAAATATTTAAAGCGAGCTATGAACCCACCATTAACAGTATAGGGAAATTTGATTGATAGGCAAATGTATAGGGAATGAAAGTAACGACTTCGTCACAGGCAACCTGGGGTAATATGTCAACTCTTAGTTTGATTGAATATGTTTTACATATAATAATATTCATAATCTGATTGACTTTATGGAAATTGTATCACCATTCGGGCCATCATTAATTCAGTAATTCATAAACGTTTGAGGAGCTAGGGCACGTTAAAAAAATCGTAAACCCAACAGAAACTCCATCATAAACTGTAATACCAAATGACACCCCTTAAATATGAAGCTCCTAGTTATAGTTGATACGTTAAGTTTCGAGACATGATTTTTAAAAGCATATCGATGATGAATTACATAATAGTTATAACATAATCGTTTTAGTGTTTTTGATTAATATCTGGAAATAAAAAAATAAAGCACGAACAAACGTAATTAAATTTGTCTTATAATGTTTTTACATATTTTTAATACTTTTTCAAAATTTTACATTTTAGACCCTAGGGTTTGGAAAGTGGCAAAATATATCCTTGGAGTTTGCACTTTTACAGTTTGGTCCTTTTTTAGTTTTAAAAGATTGTACAAAGAAAAACCATGCACTTTGGAAAGTGACATAATAGACCCTTATAGTTTATAGTTATAACTTTGATAAAATAACATTTTTAGTCCTTTTAGTTATAAGTTTCAGAAAGTTACGATATATACCCTTTTGCATGAAAAATGTATCGTTTTTAGTCCAAAATCCATAATAATGATATTTTTCAAATATGAAAAGTAATTTACAGGTTATAGCTTATTAATATAAGCTAAAATAAGATGTTTTAACATAACGAAAGTTTAAAATAACGATTCGTTAAGCCAGAAATCGAAACGGGTCAAATTAGGGTTTTTAAACGAAAACGCTTAGGTTTTTAATTCAAATTCTTTCAAAAATCAATAAAGTTGTTATATTAACATTATTTAAGATAGATTATAACAACATTTAACCATTATAACATTTAGATTAAAGAAAAACATAGAATTAGGGTTTATGAGTTCGGTTTTGGATCAAAATGGAAAAACGCCTAGATTTTTAGATAAAAAGCTTTAACATGAGTTCAAGTATGATTATATGAACATAATATGAATGTAAGAGCAGATATGGATCATAGGAAACCTGGGTTTGAGCTTTGAGAATCAAAAATGGAGGAAAACGGGTCGTTTGGGTCGTTTGCTACTCGTACGCCTAGAAATGGCTCTTCGGGGCTTCAAGGCTTCAATCCTTCTCTTGATTATTGTTCTTGGGACTCCTTAGGAACTTCTTGAGCAGAGATTTGTTGCTATTATGGGTTATAGAAAGAAGAAGTGGGGGATGAGTTAGAATGAAGGGTTATGAGCCCTATTTATAGTCGAATAGTACCTTGGTGGCCAAGGAGACTTAGAGCTCAAGGTTAGGACATATGTACCAGCTAGAGGATGATGTGGGAAGGCTACATGATGAGTTGCTAAGGCTAGAGACTAGATTGAAGTGTTGTTTGAGTCCTTGTGGTGCCGCGGGTAAGAAAGAAGAAAAGAGAGACCATGTGGCCAACTTGGTGGCTAAGGAATAAAAGGAGGTGCTTGTAAGCTGGTTAGGGGTGAGTGTGCTTAGTCATTGAGGTGCTTGTTTGCAATATGGAACTTTAAAATGGGTCTAAATGAGAAAAAGGTGTATGCGGGTTCAATTAGGGCTCATTAGGGTTTTTAAGCTTGTATTTCGTGTATACTTGTTTAATAATGATGGATTAATGATTACAAGACTTGTATTAAGAGTTATTAACAAGATTTTATAGGTGGTTTAGGTTTAAAATGGGCGAAAATGAGTAAACGGGTCAAAAGTTCAAATTAGGGTTTTCTAGATTTAATTCTTGTACATTGTTGTTAAAATGGTTAAATGATGATGGAATGTGATTTGTAATTTTGTAATTTATGTTATTACAACTTATTTGAGTATTGGTTTAGGTTTACACTGGATAAAAACAAAGAAACAGGTCATGGTTTAGAAACTAGCTCGGTTTTAGGGTTTAGGGTTTTGAATTAGGGTTTTATGTGTAAAAATATGTGTGAGAGCTTATGAGTAGAACAATTAGGGTTTATACAATGTATATTGAGTGTAGTAGCTTGTACAAAAGTGGTTGTGAAGAAACTAGAATGAAAACGGAGGTAAAATAGCTATTTTGAATATCGTGCATTAATGACTTGTACATTATGCTTTAAAAGGACTTGTACCTTATTTTGGAGGGAAAGTATATTCAAATAAGATGTTATATTACTTGTACATATGCTTTAGTAGCTTGTGCATTCACTTTAGATATTAACTTGACATGGAATTAGGGTTTTAGAGGTATACGATAACAGTTTAATGCGTGTCTTGATATAATGTTGCAAATGGTACATTATATGAGTAATGTACTTTGTAAAAATGATATTAAGATATTGACTTGACATGTTATGATGTTTTCTTGACATATATGTAGATAGGATTGCCATAGGTAGGTTGCGTGAGCTCGTTAACTTTAGTTATGCAAGTTATGTTGCATATTGAGATATTGGTAAGGTAAGTATTGTAATAAAGCGAAAAATTTCCCTGAAAAAGGTGGTTCATATATAATAGACAGATAGTACATTGCATCTAACTTAATAGATGGATATTTACATTGATGAAAATTTGCGGGTTGTTATAGTCCCCCATCCTTACAGAAATCTCGTCCCGAGATTTAATTGAATTTTGAAGTGATGTTTGAAAACAGATGAGGATATTTGGCACGAATTTCATCTTCGCGTTCCCATGTAAATTCTGGTCCTCTTTTAGAGTTCCATCGCACTTTGACTATAGGAATACGACTTCGTTTTAGTTGCTTGATTTCACGATCCATAATTTCCACTGGTTCTTCTACAAAGTTGAGTTTGTCGTTGAGTTGAAGTTCTTTCATTGGAATGATGAGAGATTCATCGGATAAGCATTTCTTGAGATTAGAAACGTGGAAAGTATTGTGGACATTACTAAGCTCTTCAGGAAGCTCTAGTTTGTATGCCACTGGACCAATCCGTTCAAGGATTTTAAATGGTCCGATGTATCGGGGATTAAGCTTTCCTCGTTTTCCGAATCGAAAGATACCTTTACGAGGCGATACTTTTAACATAACACGATCGCCAACTTGAAATTCTAAAGGCTTTCGCCTCACATTGGCGTAACTTCTTTGCCGATCTCTTGCAGCTTGCAAGCGTTGACGAATTTGTACGATCTTTTCAGTGGTTTCATGAATTATTTCTGGTCCTGTGAGTTGAACATCTCCAACTTCGGCCCAGCAAACAGGTGATCTGCACTTTCGTCCATAAAGTGCTTCGAACGGTGCTGCCTTGATACTGGCATGATAACTGTTATTGTAGGAAAATTCTATCAATGGTAGGTGTTTATCCCATCCTTTCCCAAAGTCTATGACACAGGCTCGAAGCATGTCTTCGAGTGTTTGGATGGTTCTCTCACTCTGTCCATCAGTTTCAGGATGATATGCTGTACTCATGTCTAATTGAGTACCCAAAGCATTTTGCAATGATTGCCAGAATCTGGATGTGAAATGACTGTTACGATCCAAGATGATGGAGATTGGCATGCCATGTCGAGAGACTATTTCTTTGATATATAACCTTGTAAGAGTTTCCATACTATCATTCGCTCGAGTAGGTATGAAATGTGCGGATTTGGTAAGGCGATCAACAATGACCCAGATGGTATCATGTCCGATTGTGGTTTTGGGTAGCTTTGTAACAAAATCCATTGTTATCCTTTCCCATTTCCACATAGGAATTTCTAGTTGTACCAGTAAGCCGGATGGCTTTTTGACATTCTGCTTTAACTCTAGAACATGTCAAACATTTGCGAACATATTCCGTGATGATTGCCTTCATGTTAGGCCACCAATAGAGTTTCCTTATATCGTGGTGTATTTTATCAGAACCCGGGTGAATAGAATATTTCAATTTATGAGACTCATGCATGATTAAGTCTCTCAAACCGCCAAAAAGTGGTAACCAGCTACAATTTTTGATACAACGAGTTCCATCAGGACGAATTTCAAATGATTTGTCCATTCCTCGTAGGTTTTTGTTTTTGACATTTTCTTCTTTGAGGGCTTCATTTTGGGCTTCGAGAATTTAGAATGGTAATTTTGGATGAACGGTTAGGATTAATGCTCGAACTCGGAGTGGTTTGATTTGTTTCTTCTGGCTTAAGGCATCTGCCATAACATTTTCCTTTACAGGATGATAGAAAATCTCACAATCATAATCTACGAGTAATTCTAACCATCAGCGTTGCCTCATATTTAATTCTTTTTGGCGAAGAATGTGTTGAAGGCTTTTGTGATCAGTGAAAACTATACACTTTGTACCGTATAGATAGTGTCTCCAGATTTTAAGAGCGAATACCACTGCTCATAATTCATGATATGAGTGGTATAGTTTCTTCGGGAGGTTTGAGTTGTCGGATCATAAGCAATGACTTTTTCTCTTTGCATTAATACAGCTCCTAAACCTTGAAGGGATGCATCGCAATAAACGACAAAGTCATCGTCTCCTTCTGGTAATGCTATGATTGATGCTTCACAGAGTTTTTGTTTAAGGAGTTGAAAAGCTGATTCTTGTTCTTAACCCCAGATATAATTCTTGTTTTTCTGGGTTAATTTAGTCAAAGGCTTTGCAATCTTTGAAAAACCCTGATAAATCTTCGGTAGTAGCCGGCGAGTCTAAGATTTTGACGCACTTTGTAGGTGTAGTAGGAAGATTCGTCTTGTCTTCAGGCTTCAATCTTGGCAGGGTCAACGTGAAGTCCTTGACTATCGATAAGATGTCGAGGAAATTGCACGATACGAATCCAAAAATCACATTTAGAGAACTTGGCATATAATTTCTCTTTTCGGAGTAATTCTAAGATTATTCTCAGATGATTTGCGTGTTCTTCTTTGTTACGAGAGTAGATAAGAATATCATCGATAAATACTATTACGAATTTATCCAAATATGGTTTACACACACGATTAATGAGATCCATGAACACAGCAGGTGCGTTTGTTAAACCAAATGGCATGACTTGAAATTCATAGTGTCCGTATCTTGTTCTGAAAGCAGTCTTAGGAATATCTTCGTCTCTTACTCTCAGTTGATGATAGCCTGATCTTAAATCGATTTTGGAGTAAACGCTTAAACCTTGAAGTTGATCGAATAAGTCATCGATCCTGGGTAATGGGTAACGATTCTTTATGGTAAGTTTATTCAACTCTCGGTAATCGATACACATTCTAAAATATCCGTCTTTCTTTTTAACAAATAAGACAGGAGCTCCCCAAGGCGATGTACTTGGTCGAATGAAACCTCGATCTGCTAGTTCTTGAAGTTGGTTAGATAACTCCTGCATTTCTGAAGGAGCCAATCTATAAGGTGTTCGAGCACAGGAGCTGCTCTGGGGATTAAGTCGATTTGGAACTCTACTTGGTGAACGAGAGGAAGACCAGGTAGATCTTCAGGAAAAACATCTGAAAATTCTTTGACTATGGGGATATCTTCTAGTCTTTCTCGTCTGATTTCTTTTCCATTACTTGAATCATGAAAACTTGACAACCTCGGGATATATACCTTTCGTTTTTTATATAGGATATGAGATTTAGTCGAGTTTTACTTTGATCACCTCGAATGATTAGAGTTTCACCGTTGATAGGAATGTGAACGACTTTCTCGTCACAGAGGATTTTGGCATGATATTTTGACAACCAGTCCATACCAATGACAACGTCGAAACTACCAAGTTTAATTGGCATGAGATCGATTTCAAAAGGTTGATTTAATAAAGTTAGAGTGCAGCCTTTGATAACAGTGTTTGTGCTTACTAAGTTTCCGTCAGCCATTTCGATATCATAAAAAGTATCTATTGTAATAGACGGAATATTTAGCATAGAGGCAAGAGATATGGATATAAAACTTCTATCAGCTCCGGAATCAAATAATACCCTGACTAAATACTGATTTAGGAGAAACATAACCGTAACAACATTTGGGTCTTGTTGGGCATTCTTATCTCTCAGCATGCAGGCTCTTCCTTGGGCATTAATGTTGGTCTTTTGGCACTGATTTGTGTAGTGTCCTTTCTCACCACAGGCATGGGAAACCACTATCACTAGAAGTTGATTACTTCCGGTGGCTGGCTTTTTGCTTTGGCAGTTCTTGCTTAGATGGCCTATTCTGTTGCAATTATTACACCTACCAGTACAGGGTCCGGTGTGATGGTAATTGCACCTTTTACACAGAGGGAGATCTCCGGCATACCTACCATTTTCTGATGAAGTAACAGCATAGGCTCTACCAGCTTCTTGCCTTCGGTTCTGTTGTCGACGATTATTGTAACGATTATTGGTGTTGCGGTAGTTGTTGTTGCTGCGGGAGCTGTTGTTGAAAGTTCTTCTGTCATCAAACTTTCTTTTGTTGTCACTCGATACTTGCATTGGAGCATGCTTAGTTACTTGATCCATTAGCCTTTGGGCTATGTTGATGGCTTCCTCTAAAGTTTGAGGTTTAGAGGCAGTAACATTTCCTTCAATGCTTCGAGGTAGACCTCCGATAAAAGCTTCCAAGAGTTTATCGTTGTTTGGCACCATGTTTGGACATAGAACCGTTAATTCTTGGAATCTTCTAACATAAGGTTTAAGATCATTTCCCTTTACAATCAGATTGTAAAGTTCTTCTTCCATCTTTTTGATCTCAGTCCGGGGATAATACTTGTTCGTCAGAAGCCCTTTTAACTCAGTCCAGGTGATTTGATAGGCTTGCTCTATTCCCATAGGCTGGGCATATGCATTCCTCCAGGACAAGGTATCGTCAATTAAAGTACCAGTAGCAAAAGTTACTTTGTTTTCTTTGGCACATCTGCTATGAGAGAACACTGATTCGGTTCGTTCAAACCAGCGAATAAGACCTACTGCTCCTTCTGTACCATTAAAGTAGAAAGGTTGACAGCTAATGAACTCTTTGTAGTTTCCCGTTTTCACTACAGGAGTTCCAGTAGGACCGGTGTTCCTGTTAGGATTACTAGCACTTGCCATTGTCGCAGCTTGAGCTTCTAGAGCCGAGGTGACACTATCAGCTACTAACTTTCTAATGGCATCTTGAGTCATAGCTGGTGCTTCCGTTGTTGATGCTCTTTTTGGAGGCATTCTATCAACAAAAGATAACACGTAATAAGAATGATATCACAAGTATAATGCTTGTTCTTCTTTAAAATGATTAAAGAGAAATGCTTATTCTTGAAATGCTTAAAGAATAATGCTTTTTCTTTAAGCTTTCTTCTTGTTAGAACCCCAGCAGTACTTTTACCAATAATCTGACTCTGAGGATGATTCTTATGAATTCTAAGTGTAGGAGTAGAGCTGTCATCAATGGTGTGATCCATGTTGTTGTAATCAGGCTCTCCATCTTCTTCATTGTCTGTATTTTCATCATCAAAGGAATTTGTAGAGAAAACACCATCTTTTGGAACATCATCATCAGAATCTGTAGGTGTATTACCAGTACTTTGAGAAGGTGTGTTAGCAGTACTTAGAGTGAAAGTACTGTTGACACACTCTTTTCCCTTTTCAAGTGCTATTCTTCTCTTTGCCTCTTCAAAAATGTTCCTTTGAGCATCAGTATGAACCTTAGCAATAGCTTCTTGATGCATCAAACTCACAAGCTCATCATGTAGAGCTTGTTCCTCAGAGGACAATGGAACTTCTTTGTTAGCAGTACGTTCCTCTGAATGCTTATTCTGAACTGCATTAATGCTTGGACCATGAACAATAAACTGCTGGTCATCTAAATCTTCAACATCATCATAAGTTGTTTCTTGTTCCCCTGAATCAGCATAGTTTTCTTTCCTTACAGGAATGTAATTCATTGAAGGAGTTAGAAGTTCAAGATCAAACATCCAATCAGGACCTTTGCCTTTTTTATTCTCCTGATTCTCAAGAAAGTCTACATGAAGACAGTCTTGAACTATTCTTGTACATGTTGTAGGACTCTAAAACCTTTGCTGCTAGTAGAGTATACCAACAGATAGCTTATTCTGACTTGCCATCTACTTCCCAATTGATCTAGGGTATTAAGTATAGTCAGAGGACATCCAAAAGGTCTCATGAAACTGATGTTAGGTGATCTGCCCATCAAAAGTTCATAAGGAGTCTTCATCTGAGGTTTAGTCACCAAAACTCTGTTAAGCACATAACAAGCAGTATTGACTGCTTCAGCCCAAAATTGAATAGGTAAAAGAGAGTCTGCTAGCATAGTTCTAGCAGCTTCAATGAGAGTCCTATTCTTTCTTTCTGCAACACCATTTTGCTGTGGAGTCCTTGCAATACTATATTCTCTCTTGATTCCTTTCTTGGCACAAAACTCATTCATTAAATGATTCTTGAACTCTGTTCCATGGTCACACCTGATGGTCTTCACTTTATGTCTTAGCTTGTTTTCTAAACCCACAATCAGATCATGAAGCATATCATATGTCTCATCCTTGTAAGCCAAGAAAAACACCCAACTGAATTTACTACAGTCATCAGTAACCACCAAGCAGTACTTTTTCCTATTTACACTCTCTACTGAAACAGGTCCAAATAAATCCATATGGAGCAATTCTAAAGGTTCTCTGACTGTTCTTTCTTCAATCTTCTTGCAAGAAGCCCTGTGCTGTTTACCCTTTCTACATGCCAGACATGAATGATCAAGCTTGAATGTCTTGGAAGGTAAACCTCTAACCAGATTGCCTTTAACCAATTTGTTAATATTCTTGAAGTTTACATGCCCCAATCTTCTGTGCCATAAGACAACTTCAACCTTTGTTGCCTTTGCAACCAAACAAGTTACGCCTCCAGAAGGAATGATATTCTTTAGATCCAAACTGTATACATCATTCTTTCTAGGAGCTCTAAGAATCACAAGATCCTCATCAACAAACTTAAACTTTGGAGATAAGATAAGACACTCCTTATCAGTGAAGAGAACATTATGCTTCTTATCACAAATTTGAGAAACAGAAAGGAGATTGAACTTAAGCTCCTCCACATAGCTGACTTTCTCAAAGTCTATGCAAGATGTCTTGATGGTTCCTTTGCCCGTGATTCTTCCTCCTTTAGGATCATTTCCAAAAGCCACATAACCACCTTTGAATTCTTTAAAATCAGACAGCTTGTCCTTGTCTCCTGTCATACTCCCAGAGCAACCACTGTCAATTATAGCATAATCTTTGAGATCTTCTTCTGGATTGCCCTGTACAAACAATTTTAAAGAATTAGACTCTTTTAGGGACCCAAGTCATAACTGACTTGGATACCCCTAATGGAGTTACATACTCAAATTGCTTGAGTGTGTAAGATCCATTATCCCTATTCACAGAATCTAGATAGTTCCCTTTTGGTCTCCATGTTTGTTTTGGATTTATCATGGCACCCCCTTTGACTCTTACTTTTTGTGGAAGTACTGCTTGTGATCCAACAGTACTTCCTTTCTTAACCCAGATAGACTTCATAATTTTCTTGGGTCTTTGTGGTCTGTAAGGAGTCCTTGTGGTAGAAGACCTTGATGATGGTGAAAAACTTGAGGTTCTAGGTCTTATATTATCCAACCGTGGATAATAAGGTCTACCAGTTCTTTGTGAAAGAACTGCATGTGGTACTTTTGGTCTAGCAGTACCTTGATAAAACACATTAACAGTACTTTTTGAAGGTACTGATTGTGTCATTTTTGGTCTGGCAGTACTTTTCAACCCTTCCCTTGTAAGTACTGCTGATGGGGTAAAAGACCGCTTTTGGTGAGGGTACCTAGAGTTTCCTGAGAAGTTACTATGGTTTACCCTATTGATATTGTTCCAGACAGGTCTTGTATCCCTTGAACCCTGAGTTCCCTTAGGTTTATGAGTTT
The DNA here is from genome assembly GCA_026074375.1 of Tanacetum coccineum. NCBI lineage: Eukaryota > Viridiplantae > Streptophyta > Magnoliopsida > Asterales > Asteraceae > Tanacetum > Tanacetum coccineum. The sequence continues at coordinate 29,505 of BQNB010060733.1, forward strand.
GGGTTTGTTTGAAGGTTTATGAGTTTGGGTTTATGAGTTTGGGTTTGTTTGACTGTAACATACAAAACATGTTTTACCCCCTTTGTGCCCAACTCCCTTTTTCCTAGATTCTTGACCAACACTGTCTTGACTTTTAGGTGACCTGTTTTCAAAAGATGTTTCACTATACTTGTTTTCAAAAGATGTTTCACTATTTTCTGAGTTAAAAACAGTTTTCTTTTGAATTTCTGAAAAATATAGTCTCTTCTTCATCCACTTTCAACCCATTTTCAATTATGACTTTATTTCTATCAATTTCTGGTTGACTAGTCTTTGTTTTCTCTTGATTAACAACCTTATTCCTAATGGCTAGTTCATCTATCCCTGTAAAAGAGACATTTTCCCTAGGTGGAATAATTGTACCTGTGGGTGGAGGTACTGCTTTGTATGCCTTTTCTCTTTTGAAATTTTCATACAAAGGATCAACCAAAGTGTCATCCCCAGATGAATTGTTATTTTCTTCACTACTACTGTATTCAACTCCAAATCCTATACATGTTTTATCAGACAAATATCTTTGTTTGTTTAGGACTTCATTTTGAAGTACAGCAGCATTTGGTCATTTTTCTAAGTTTTACATTGATATATCTCTCTCTCTTAAGGCTTGATCTAATTCCTTTTGTTTTTCTTCTAGTTTCAAATCCCTCATCTTTAAGTCTTAGTCAATCTAGTCATACTGATCCCCAATGCTTTTTCATCTTTTCATGTGTTGTGTTTTATGCATGACTTCTAATGGATCTAAGCTCATTTGATATTCCTAGAATTTCTGTCTTAGCCTTGTTGGAAAATTTTCTCTTTCTGTTTGATGTTTTCATGCAACTTTTTTGTAGTTGTTTTTACATTGTAGTTCTGGTAGGGTACTATGAGTTGGGTTGCATTCAAAGCGAGTGACTCTGGGTTGAGTTTCTGCTTTAGGGGGGGTGCGACTGTCTAATGCTAATTGGCCTGGGGGCCACTTTTTGTTGGGATGGTGGAGGGGGTGGAGAAGATCGGTGGGGGCGGGAAGGGAGCAAAGGGGGTGTTGAGGGGGGGGGGAGAGAGTGATATAGGGTCGAAGTGTGACTGGGGTCGGTGGAGTGGTGGTGGAGCGAGGGAGCGGGTGCGTGTAGTGGTGAGTGGAAGGGGTGCTCGGGGAGGGGGGCCGGGATTGGGGGGGCGAGGGGTGCTGGGGGTCGGGGGGGGGGAGCGGGGGTGGTCTTTTGTGTTGTGAGCTGTTTTCGTTTTTTACTTGTAGGTCTCTTCGCTAGTTTTTATTTCAGAGTTTTCTTTTTATCTTCTTCCTTATTTTCCCCCCCGCTTTTTCTCTACGCCTTTTTTAGGTTATGCATCAATCTCCATGACTCCAACATCTTCTTCAAGTTTCGGTCTGTGCCATCATCGCAATAATTCACTGGTTCAAACATCAATTTCCTTGGGCCGTCAATATCTTCATTTGTTTTATGTTGCTACCAAGGCTTTTGAGTTTGGATCTTCAATAGCCACAATCCTCTTTTCCTGACGACCATTTGCTCTGTTTTCCTGATATTTAGCAAATCTGCACTCCCTTGCAAAGTGACCCAACTTCTGACAATTAAAGCCCTTTGATCTCTAAAACTTCAAATAAAGCCTTCAAACTTTGAGAACTTGTCATAACTAGCCCCTTGACTTTATTTTGACCTTTGACTTCTTTGTTTCTTTCTTTGACTGTGTCGGGCTGATCCGGCTGTGATCTCTGACTGATTTCTCACTCTTGCTCTTGACTCTTTGTCTTTTTCCCGTTTCTTGTCGGTTTTTGATCGTTTTTGCTTCTTTTTGTCTTTTCAATCCTTTCCTGCACAATTGAACACAAAAGCACACATTTTCTATTCTTTTGGCATTTTTATGGCTTTTATTTGGCAAAATCCCGGGTAATTTACATATACAATTAAGCAAATATCAACTGCCTTTGACTTCAGTGGACAGAAAAGCAATATTTTGTGAGCTTGAGTTTGAAACACCCTTCAATTCATGCTCATACACCTTCAAGTTGTTGTAGAGATCATCAAAATCCAATTCATCCAATCCAGGTTGTCCCTGAATCATTGTGGCAACTACATGCCACACAAATGGTAGGCTTCTTAGAAACTTCAAGTTAGCATCTTCTTGGGACACTTTAGCATCATATAATTCAAGCATACTAAGAATATGCTGAAATCTTTCGTATGCTGAATCTAGCTCTTCCCTAGATCCGATAGTAAACGTCTCGAATTGCTGTTTCAAAAGATTCTTTTGCATCTTCTTTGATGCTTCATTACCTCCAAATCTTGCTTTTATGGCAGACCATAAAGTTCTTGCATCTGCAGCATCATGAAAACTGAGAAGATGTCTATCAGGTATTGCAGAAAGCAATATGTTAAGAGCTTTCTCATTGTTTCTTCTTGCGTTAGCAGCAAGCGAAGTTTTTGGTGCTGACGAGGATGCAGGGTCAGTTGTGGCTTGGTCTCCATTTGTGATTATATCCCATAGAATATGATCAGTGATAGCAATATACTGTCGCATCTTCATGGACCAAAGGTCATATTCACCTTTCTTGATCATTGGGATTCTTAGTGCAGTGACTGATGAGGTGGGAGGGATTGGTTCAGCTTCAGACATCTTTTTGAAGTTTTAAAAGATTTCGAATGATTAAAAGTTCTTCTAGATCAGAGTCTCTACACAAGCTCTGATACCACTTGTAGGATCGATATTCCTTAATGAAACACTGATATACTGTCAACTATGCGGAATCTAGTTGGCAGTACTAAGAAGAACACACAATGCTTAATCAAACGTTTTGTATTATAACTCTTTTGAATCTGCCTAAATTGCAGATCCCTAATACAATACTAATCTCTAATATCACTAACTAATGCTTTTTGCTATTGTTGCTTTGTTGTTCGTGTTCATATATCTTCTAATACCTTCCTAGAGATCCTTTTATAAACATAAGGATAACTCTAGTAGGTGTACAGTCCTTGTATGACATAAACACTAATCAATACTAATCATTAAAATAACTGTTACAAGATAATTACTAACATAACCGTTTAAATGATAATCCTTTAAGATTCCTTTATCCACGGCAGTACTTCGATCTTTAACTGGCAGTACTTTGACTTTCTACTTAGCAGTACTTTGACCTTTTGTCTTGTATGTCCCAACAATCCTCCCCTAACTTGAATTCTACTTGCTTGACTTCAAGTTTCTTGATGGTTGGACACCTTGTTCAGCATCAATACAAGTCTTTAATCTTCTAGACATAATCTTCTAAGTAATATCTTGTATACAATCTGTTTGACTATCTTGAAATGAAAATCTCTTGTAGTCCTTTTGGCTTTTCACAGATGTCATCATCTTCACTTGGTTCAAATACAGTAATGAGATCTCCCCAAAGTAATATGTCATATCCTTATGGGCTAGCAGTCTCAAATCTTTCTTTAACCATCCTATATAGATCTAACACATCTTGCCTATCAAAATCATCAAGCATTTATGTAAATATCTTGTAAAATTTAGTACTTCCATCACCCCTGATGATCTCATAATACATCTTGTCTTCTGATAGAGCATGTGTCTTCCAATCAACTATTAGATACTTTGTAGCTAATGATTCAACATTTACAGCTTCATCATCTCCTGGAATTATATCCAAATAAGCTCTAAGCTCTTCTTTCAGCATCATCCTCTATCTTCTGTCTCTTGACACTTTCATCATCAAGTTTTTCACCTGTTCTTTTCCTAGCAACTATTTTCTTTCTACTGCCTGCAGCTTTACCTTTTCTACTGTCTTTAACCACTTCAGAATCTATAGGAACAAAGTCATTGATCCACTTCTGCTCCCTTTCATACAGCTTCTGAATTTCTTCAAAGCTTTTGCTCTTCATCTGATTGTGAGTATACTTGCCCATGTGTTTCAGATAAGTAACCATCTTGTTTCTGAGTTGAGCTCTGGTTGGTGGCTTGTTTCTAATTTGTTTAGCTCTATGTGCAGCAAAGAACCTTTTCCTTTTAGCAATCATTTCCACCAACATTCTAGATATTTCTTTAATGGTGAATTATTCTCTTTCTGCTTGTTGAAGTCTTTCTGCTAGTAATTCATCTGCATCCATCCTTGCTTGAATATCTTCCATTTGTTCAATCAATGTTGCATCCTTGGTCTCTTGTTCTGAAGCTCTTTCCCTAGTAATCCTTTGCTCTCTCTTAAACTATGCTTGTTCTTCTTCAAATAATCTTTAAGCAATCTCTGCATCCCTTTGAATCTAAGCCTTTATAGGGTTCTTTGGAGGCTTTCAAGCTCTTGCATAATGCCTTTGCCTTTATCTTTTGGATCAATAGTTGGAAGAATTGTTGTTGATCTAGCAGATTCTTCCACATCTCTGAAATTAACTCCTTTTACCTTATCCTTCTCACTTCTCATCTTTACAAGTGTTTGAGCAATGGTAAGATCCTCATCTTCAAATGCAGTTGTAGTGGTTGTTGGAGGTGTTCTTGGTTCAGCAGTACTAATAGATACACCAGCAGTAGTAACTGATGCACTAGCAGTACTAACTCTAGTAGTAGCAGTGTTAACTTCAACATCATCATTAACTGTATCTCCTTTAACATTCTTTATTTCTTCATTCCCATATCATCAATATCATTAAAGTCATCATCAAAATCACCTTATTCAAACATTTGCCTTGTCTTCAAATTCCTCCCCTGTTTGGATACATTCTCCTTATCCAAACTCTTTCTCCTAGAGGTACTAATCTTGAAGAGTTTCATCCCTAGAGTTCTTGCCCTTAGCTTCTTGTCCAATCTTTTGACTTTCCTTTTCAACTTTTTGATCACCAAATCTTGAGTAGTTTTTGATGTTTCCATGGCAAGAACCAGGTTTGACAATTTTGTACAAATAACCATCAATTCATTTATGTTAGGTTTACCCTCATCACTTCCAAGTGTATGTTCTCCTGAGAGAGGTGAATCATGGGGTGTTGGTGGTACCAAATCCATCAAATCATCTTGATGTTCTATACTGTCCTCTCCACTTCTAGATGTGTTAACTTCTGAGAGAGGTGGCTCACGAGACTATTTAGATGCAGTCTCAAACCTAGTTTGAGCATCTGCATCCCCCAATGTGGTATCTTGGAACCTGGGTCAACTACCTAAACTAGTTCCCTAAGGAGATGGTTCATTAAGTGTTGTCGTAGATCAGGTCTTATAGATGTTATCACTTTCCTGTTCTGCCTCTAAGCTAGTAGCAATAGTGGCAGCCCTAACCACTCTGTCATCCTCTCCTGTATAGAAAGCCTCATCACCAACCTTCTAAGGGGGACCACTAGACTGAGGAATCTCAGTGTTCTGACCTCTTTTGGCTTGCCTAGGTGTGTGAGTCTTTTGGGGTGGTGATGCAACAGTAGAAGCTTGTACTTCATGAGAGGGTGGAGCAGGGGAAGGTGGTGGTTGCGCTTCAGAGGGTTGTCCCGGACCTTCACCTCCACTGCTTGTATTGCCAACATACTTTGAAATAATGGAGTAACTGTCCCTGAAAAACCTTTGCCTTTTCTTCTCATATTAGCAAAAACTGTTTGAGTATGTTTAGGTGTTTCATAAGTATCATTAAAAGTTTCTGTAAGATTTTTAACTTGGTTATTAAAAAACAGTTGTAAAAACCTTGGATACATCAAAAGCTTTTTAGAATTTAGATCCAAGTTTCTTAACATACCATGAAAAATTAATTTAGAAAAATTAAACTTTTGATTATTTTCTAAACATATAACTGCTAAAGCAATATTAGTTGAAAATTCATTTCAAGCAGTAGATTTTGAACTTAAACAATGTAAGATGGTATGTATAAGATACTTCCATTGAGGGGAAAAGAAAGCTTTTTGAAAAGTAAGTTTATCAGAAACAATTTCATATCCCATCAATGCAAGGTTTTCCAAAATTTCAAAATTTGTTAGACTAGTAACACCATCCTCATCATTAAAGTAAAGATTACTCCTCACTGATGATTCTGATATTACTATAGTCTTGCCATCAACCTTAGAATGTATTTGCGTTTCATTATTGACTATTTTAGTCTTAGCAGTAGACCAAAACTATTCAATATAGGAAGCATAGATAGTAGGACTTATGGTTAAAAATACCTAATAGTGCTAGCATTCAAGAAGTCTACTATTTGATGAAAATCAGCATTCCCTTCTGTTCTTTCCAAACAAGCAACTATATTGTGTTGATCAATAAACTTCAAATCCGCCATAGATGATTAATTGATGATTAATTTACGGAGTCGGTGATAGATTGAAGTGGATTTGTGGATTTGTTAATTTTGAGAGCATTTTAGTGTTCGAGAGTATTAGAATGATTGTGATGTAGTCAAATACGCTTATATAGGTAAAAACGAAACCTATAAGAGTAAGAAACTTGTTTATTAACCAAGATTTTCACTTAACAATTGTAACTCCAACGGTAACCCAATAGTACTAACTTTGGCTTAGCAGTACTAACTTTTGCCTAGTTGTACTAACTTTCGCCCAACAACACCAAATCCTGCCTAGCAGCATTAACCTTACAACTACCAGTTTTAACTCCAAATTCATCACTAATACCATCTTCAAACCACACCACTCATAAATCTAACAAACACATCTTCAGAGATTAAGTAATCCAATTCTAGCAATCAGAAAGTTAAACCTATTAACATCAAATGCCTTTGTGAGTAGATCATCAACATTGTGATCTTTATGTATCTTAATTACTTGAATGAGCCTCTTCTCATAAGAATCTCTGATGAAATGGTGCCTTATTTCAATGTGCTTGGTTTTAGAATGAAACACTAGATTCTTCACAATACAAATGGTGCTTTCATTATCAATGTGAATCTTGGTGTTCATGAAATTGAACCCATAATCAAGCATTTGATTTTGGATCCATAACACCTGCCTATAACAATTAGCAGTAGCAACATACTTTGCTTCAATAGTAGAATTGGAAATTATAGTCTGCTTCTTACCTAGCTCCAGCATAATCACTATCAGAGAAAGCTTCCAAGTCAAATGGTGAATCCTTAGGATACCAAAGGCCCAATTTGGGTTAACCTTTCAAGTATCTAAATATCCTCTTCAGAGCATGAAGATGTGAGACTTTAGGAGTAACTTGGAACCTTGCATAAGCACAAACCGCAAACATTATGTCAGGCCTAGAAGCTGTTAAGTACATTAATGATCCAATCATTGATCTATATAACTAAACATCTACATCTTCAGCCTCTGCATACTTG
>BQNB010060734.1:10888-36800 GCA_026074375.1 Tanacetum coccineum
TATGCAGATCGAGAATGTCGCGAATCGTAAATTTTTGTTTGTTGCGCTTTTATGCGAACTGTTATTTTAATAATAGTGTTCCGATAGTAATAAAAAGTGATACGCTATTAAGTAAGTATTGTATGATATTTTCTAGATTATCATGGTGAATGTGATTCCTCTCGATCATGATCATGATGTACTCGTTGTTGAGCCGAATCAACATGATGATGCTTTTGTTGTTCCTGAACCTGTCTTAGAAGACGAAGACGAAGACCCGAAAGAAGACGATTTTGAGGAAGAAGAAGATCCTCAAGAAGATGAAGATGATATGGAGATCGACATTAAGGAAGATGAAAATGAGCTAGAGTTGACATATCCTTACGAAGAGGTAGATCCTCTTAATCCTCCGCCGCCTGCTTCTGAGTCTAAACCTGATGATGAGATTAAGGTTAAGAATCCAATTAAGCATGAGGATGAGACTGTTCCTGTTAGTGTCTATAAGGTATGTGAATCATCAACTGCCGTTATTCCTCGAGAGGATGGTGATAGATTGCTACATGGCTTTATGAGATGGGATATTGACTCTCTTTTTGGTTGAATTGTCAATTTTTCGAGACGATTGTGTGGTCGCGAGATGGCGCATGCATTGGTCAAGAAGAAAGGAGAGGCAAAGGATAAGTTTTACGGTAAGTTAATTTTGGATTTAGGTAATGAAGTGCGTTCTAGTGTGGAACAAGGAACTGCAGCAATGGAAAAGTTGGTTGAGAAGCTCGGTAATGTTGAAGAAAAAGCTGAGTGTAAGAAACTAAAGAAGGAACTTAAAAAAGCAAGGTTGAGCAACACATTCCTTCGTATGCAAAATGAACAAGTCAAGAGAGATCTCTATTGGACTAGGGTTCGAGCTCATGAGTTCTATCAAGAGATGATTCATAGGTGATTTGTGTTTGAAGAAAGGCGAATGAAGCTATTGATGTTCTGATTGAAGATGAGAAGAGTCCTTTGTCTGAGCCGCAAGGATCTCCTCCTAATGTGTAGTAGTTTAGTTTCAATTGTAGTTTCTTTTACTGTGTAATCACTAAACTGAGTCCTCGGTTGGTAGAACTAGTACTATTGGTTGTAACAATTAGTATCATTTTATGAAACAATGCAACTATGTATTAACTCTTTGTGATGAAAAATGAATGGCTATCTTTTGATTACTACTTGATGTTGTGTGACTGTTGTTGTGGTTGATTTGTCCTTATATCATGTTATGAGAGTATCATGTTATGAATGCTTACCATATTGTTTTTTGTGCGACGTGACAGAATCATGCCTCCAAAGTCTGCACCTATGACTCAAGCTGCTATTCGTCGAATGATCAAGGAAAGTGTTGATGCTACTATTGTTGCTGAGCGAGCAACGCAAGCAAATGTCAGAAATGATGCTAGTGGATCTGGGCCAGTTAGAGGTCAAGACACTGCACCTGCTGTTTGTGAGTGCACTTTTGTTGGGTTTATGAAGTGCAATCCTACTGTCTTCCATGGTGTTGAAGGAGCTGTCGAATTGCGAAGATGGTTTGAGAAAACTAAGAGTGTTTTTAAGATCAGTGAATGTGCAGAGGGTAAGAAGGTGAAGTTTGCCGCTGCTATACTGGAAGGACCAACTTTGACTTGGTGGAAAACTATGGTTGCAACTATGGGTTTGGAGACTTTGAACCAAATGCCTTGGATTGAGATGAAACAACTAATGACTGCGGAATTTTGTCTGATAGAAGAAGTTCAAAGAGTGGAGCATGATTTGTGGAACTTGAAGGTTAGGGAGTCTGATGTTGTTGCTTATACTCAGAGGTTTAAAGAACTGGCTTTGATGTGTCCAAGAAAGGTAGAGCCTGAAAGAGTGAAGGTTTATGCTTACATCCGAGGATTGACGGATAATATCAAGGGTGAAGTGACATCTTCTAAGCCTGCTTATCTGAATGTGAATTGAGATTTTTGTGAATAATTCGGATTCGAGTCAAGAATTGATAAAGGATTTTTAATTTTTGAATTACACTACAAATTTAATAGCTCAAACTAAAAAACATTTAATCTAGCACAAAATTTTAATACACAAAAATCAAAAACGTAAGCTAAAACCGAAATTTAAAATCTAAGGCACTACTTTTAACAAATTTTTAATACTAAAAATCATAAATTTAACACAGAAAATTTTAGAGGAAAAAGAATTAGAATTTTTTAACTATTTTTGAATTTTTAATGAATTTTTAAAGGAAAATGAATTAACAAAAATAAACTTTTTCTAAAAATTAACACTAAAATTCTACTTTTATTTTTCAAAAATACTAGAATTAAAAAGAAAATTATAGGAAAAAGAATTAAAAATTTTCAACTATTTTTCTATTTTCTATGAATTTTTTAAGAAAAAGAAATTACTAAAAATCTATTTTAATTCCTAGAAAATACAAATTTAATTGGAAAAATAAAGAAAAATGGTTTTTATCTACTAAAAAGGTGCAGAAAACAAATAGAACAAAAATGCCCAAATTTTATAAACTAATTGAACCCTAATTTTGCCAATTAAAAACCTAACCCTAATTTTATTAAACAAAAATTAAAAATATTAAATCTATTTTATTATACTAAAAAGTACAGGGTAGAAAGTGTAAAGAAAGAAAGAAAAGGGTAGGCGGGATAACTACTGGAAATTTACACTCTAATGAAAACGGGTAACCTCTAACTATTTAGAAAATACCAAACAAACCCTACGATTATGCTTATTTTTAGCTTACCTAAAAAATGAAAATAAGCAAAAACTTAAAACTACAAAGTTAAACATGGGCTTATACACTACAACTTTATCAAAAACACTTTGAACTTTTATCCACTAGATAAGCTAGAAATTAAGCATTTTGTTCTGTTTTACAGAAACTAAGGTTTTCCTAGCTTTTTCAAACTTTGGCTTATTTCTTGCTTATTACTACATGAAAATAAGAACTAAAAGAAGCTATAAGATGCTTAAGATGTAAACTAGGGATGTCTAACAAGAAATAAGCTAAAGATATACAAGATTAATAAGAAAATTTGCTATTAAGAAGTGCAAGTTCAGGCTTAAAACTGTTTTTAAGCTAATCTTAATAAGCTAACCAGCTTATTTCTAAATTTTAGAAACTAAACTTTTGAATATAAGCTATACTATAAACCTTGAACAAACCTGGATAAAAGGATTTTTAAATGAACAACTAGAAAATAGAAATCAAAAGAAATTAAGCTAAAAGTCTCAGCTACTACTATACTACTTTTGCAAGAATCTAAAAACTACACTAGAGCTTAAAATTGAAACTTAAAAGCTTATCTAGATTAAGCTAATGGAGTACTAGCAATATGCTTAATTCTAGAGTCTAACTCCTAATTACAAGAGTTAAAGAGTGGCTAGAAAAGTGATAAGCAACAAACAGTATTAACTGTTGTTGCTGATATACTTGACCAACACCAAATGCAGGCTAAGTTTTGGGGTTAGAACTCTTTAAACCTACTCACTACATGTATCTAAGTTTACATTAACTACACTTGAACACTAGAATGCTATAAATTTCTTAAATCCAAAATTACTTAACACTATAAACTGCCCTGGTGCTAGCAAGGTTTTTTTAAGCTTTAAACTCTAAAATTCTACAAACTAATTCTTAAATCCTATTTAAAACTTGTTAACTTTGATAAACTCAAATGTGTAAAGTGTTTTGATAGAATGTTGTTGACTTTTAGAGTCAAAAACAGCTTAACCCAAACACTACTTATCCTAATCTGTCTAAACTATAGTTCACTTGAAATCTATTTTAACACTAAAACTGTCAAATCCTTATATCCACTCTAACTAAAACTTACCTAATAAAGCTATTTTAACAATTAAACCTACAGCTTATTAATAGAAATAAGCTACTTTATCAGCTAGCCTCTTATACTAAGATGACAGAACTAAAGGAAAAATTGAGATTAAACAAATTTTAACTAATGAAAACTTAAAACAGCTAGAGAATAAGCCTAAACAAACATGTTTGAAGAGAAATGAACAAGATTGAATAGCAATTAGCAAATGACTTAAGCTAAAATTAAGCTGAGATGAAATTTAAGCAATGAAACCTTGATTTATGTAGTCTCAGACACAAGGTCACTCTTTCTGAATGAGTGACCTCAAAACATAAACCTAATGTGGCACCTTGCCTCTAAACCAAGAACTTAAAGCTATAAGCTCAATAAACTCACAATTGGGAATGTCACCTGAAAAGCATGATAAAACGGTCAACTATCGAAATAGTTGGTGAGTTCACAAGAATTTATACACAAAATGTAGTTTTAAATAAAGAGTAGATGTCCGATAAAAGTTTGCCAACCCAATGGCAAGTTATCAAAAATAGTCGTCCAAACCAAAAGTCAATTTCCAATTAAGCTGAGAGTCCAAAACAAACCAATGTATATGTATGCTATAATGATTATGCGAGGCACTACTTAAACTTATTCAGCCTAACCGTTCCAACATCCAATTCAAGTTCTAGTTGTATAGTGTGGCACAAACACTTAGAACTACGCACCCTTGTGTGGGGAGTGAGGAGGGGCTAATCTCCTAATAACGCTCTCCATAAGTACTAACATCTCAATCCCGTTGAGGGGGAAAGTGAGTTAAAAGTAGTGGCAGGTTCCAAGCATACACCAACATACATAATAAGTTCAAGTTCAAGTTCAAGTTCAAGCTCAACACGATTCCAAAACAAGTTCAACATGTTCCACAAGTTTGCAAAGGTCAAAACCAAGTTCAATAAGTTCAAGTATGCTCGAATGTTTATAAAACATAAAAGTACGAGCATAGAATTTAATAAATTAACACATCATTGCTTTCCACCCCAAAACAGTTAAAATATGCAAAAAGAGGGGGATGTGAGAAACTCACCTTAAATGTTTGAACATAGAATTATCGGGAAACACTCTCTAAGTAGGCAACACCAAACGATATACGACACCTAAGCAAGTAAATATACCTAATTAGATCCTATACGATATGCTCGGACAATATTAAGGTTCATTTGTTAAGTCTTGTTTTCACATTCGTTTTCAAAAGACACATTTATCACAAAGCGAATTTCTACTAATTTGCCCCAAATTTCCCCTCACTTTAAATATTTATTTGACCAAGTTAACTAAAACTTCTGGTCAAGCTACTGCTCCAGGTAAAAATACCACGTGTTAGGTGTGTCCATGAATTTTCCCAGAATTTATTAAGGGCTTATACCCGACTATTTATACCCGACTCCAAAAACGGCCAAATCAAGACATACCAAAGTATTTTAATGATCAGACAGTCTAAATCAAGGTTATATGAGTTAGGCCAATGGGAGACTGTAAATAACCCATAAAAGTGTCTCTCATGTCAGTTTCAATAATAGATACATAGTGGTTTATGATTTATGATCATTTTAGTACACGGGTTGAAATGAGATTTTCGGGCAGTTTTGGCACTTTAAACCATTTTGCATCTTTGACTAACCAAACTACCTCATATTTTTAAAATGCTTATATTTCTGGAAACTAGACTCAAAACAATTGATTCTAGGCTCTTGAATCATGTCAAAATGTTTATTTATCATCAAGTTATGCTTCAATCAATATGACCCAAAAATAAAATAGGGGTTGTTTGAAAAAATAGTTTTTGACTTACTTAATCAAGTCAAACCATTAACCAACATGCAACAAAACGGACCCAATCAACTCCCACTCAATCCTATTATAACAGGTATCTTTACATTCATTTTCATCAAAAAATATTAGTAGGTTATTTACCAAAAAGGTCCATAAAATAGTTGATAAAGAAAGTGCAACAAAACTTGATTTTTAAGAGCCTTTTGATGCAAGATGGACACAAGTCGTCTTACACCTAAGTTCTTACCTATAAATCTTCAAGAAAGGATCAAGATGACCTATGGGCTAAGATTATTTACTTTCTTTATGGTGTACCTTGAAGGATTTTTGAAGGTAGATAGTGGTTTGGATGATCAAAAGGGATAAAATGATGATGTTTTCTTGATTCAAACCCTTGAAAATCTTCAATCTTTTGTGTTTTTCTTGTTCGTAACATTTTTATTGAAAGAGAGGAGGAGGATACAGAGTTTTAGAGTGAGAAATACTATGTGTGAAGGGTTTGCATTGTAAGTTAAGGTTGGTATTGTGGTTTTTGGTTAAATAAAAGGTGAGGTGATGAGTGTAAGTGTAAAAGCAAAAAAGCAAAAGAGTTAAATGGAGGAGTAGGGTGGCTATGGTCAGCTATAAGGTGAGAGGGGGAGGGATTTTTCTGTATTTTTTTGTTTACCAAAATATAGTGTAAGTATTGTTTAAATGGTGTAAGTTAAATTGCATAAATTGTGTACATTCGGTAAATACGTAAAACGTCGTAAAAACGTAACTTTTGAGATAGTTTATGATTTTGTTAAATTATGTTTTCCCATGTGTTTTGACATTGTTATAATGTCATTTGAGCATATCGTTGGTCGCTGGGACCGTTAACTTGGATCGTTAGGTCAAAGGTGCGTTCGTATAACTATGGTTCCTAGTAAAAAAAGCGTTCAATGCTAAAAATATTATGACCACATAAAAGTGACTCCATAAATAATTAGAAGAGTCAATTATCATATGTTTACTTTCGGTTACTGACCTCAAAAATTGACGGATGTCACCGTTTTCCCCCGTTATAGGGAATTTCGTCCCGAAATTTCAGTTGCTCGTTCAAAGCCGTAGCGCTCGCGAATAGTTGCGGATATTTGCGCTTCATCTGGTCTTTTCGTTCCCAGGTAAATTTTGGTCCTCGTTGGGAATTCCAATGAACTCTTACAATAGGAATCCATCTCTTTTTCAGCTTCTTGACCTCCCGATCCATAATTTCCATAGGTTCTTCAACAAAAGACAGTTGTCGTCGATCTTGATTCTTTCTAACGGCACGTGCAAAGTTACGTCAGCTAAGCATTTCTTCAAGTTTGACACGTAAAATGTGTCATGAACTCCCACAAGTTCTTGTGGTAAGCGCAACCGATAATTATGCTACTGGGCCGACTCGTTCGACAATCTCGAACGGTCCCACGTATCTTGGTGAAAGCTTGCTTCTCTTACCAAAACGTACCACGCCTTTCCTAGGTGACACCTTAAGTAGTACCTTATCACCGACACTAAACTCTAACGGTTTTCGTTCGATTGTCGGCATAACTCTTTTGGCGATCTCGTGCGGTCTTCAATCTTTCCTTAATTTGGACAATCTTGTCGGTGGTCTCTTGGATGATTTCCGGTCCAAATAACTTGCTTTCTCCTACCTTGCCCAAGCTATGGGTGTTCGACATTTCCTTCCATACAATGCTTCAATTGGGCTCACTTTCTCGCCTCGAGTGGTAAGCTGTTGTGTATGAAAAATTCTACTAACGGTGTATTGAGTATCCCATTTGCGCCTAAATTCAATTGCGCTAGCTCTAAGCATATCTTTCTTGAGTTTGATGGTATGCTCACCTTTGTCCATGGTTTCGGGGGATGGTAAGGTTGTACTTATATCCAGTCTCGTTCCAAAGGCTTTATGTAGTGATTGCCAAAATCTTGATGGTGAAATAAACCGGTCAACGAGCAGATATGTATTTGACACAGGCACACCTCGTTGCCTTGCTACGATTCTCGTTGTTGTACGTTTGCAAGTCTCTCTATCTTGTAGTCTTCATGGATAGCTAAGAAATGTGCCAATTTAGTCAGTCGATCGACAATGACCCAAATCGAGTCGTGTCCACTACTGGTTCTCAGTAACTTGCTTATGAAGTCCATTGTGATATTCTTCCATTTCCATTCGGGAATTTCTGGCTGTTGAAGTAATCCCAAGGGTTTTTGGTGTTCTGCTTTGACTATAAGCCTTAAAGATCATAGTACATCTTATCTGCTCCAGGATGTACGGAATACCTTGTAGCATGGGCTTCATTCATTATCAAAGTTCTTAAATTGCCATAGACTGGTACCCAAATTCGTTCAGCAAGATATAACCCACCATCTTCTTTTCTCTTAAGCTGTTTGTCCAATCCCTTCAACATTTTTGCCGGGGTGTTTACATTCTTGGAAGCTTCGCTCTGAGCTTCTAGTATCCTAGCCTTGATGCTAGAGTGAATTGTCATGCTCATAGCTCGAGCTCGTCTCGGTTTCAACCGTTCCTTCCTTCTCAATGCATCAGCCACTACATTCGCTTTTCCTGGGTGGTAGTGAATCTCGCAGTCATAATTGCTGAAAAGTTCTATCCATCGTCTTTGGTGCATATTTAATTCCTTCTGATCGAAAATGTGCTGAAGACTCTTATGATCGGTGTAGATCACGCTCTTTGTTCCATACAAATAGTGTCTCCAGGTTTTGAGAGCAAATACTACAGCGCCCAACTCTAAATCATGAGTGGTGTAGTTCTTACATGATTTTGAGTTTGTTGGTTGCGTATGAAATTACCTTGTTTCCTCTGCATCAGAAATGCAACCAAAACTGATTCGTGGCGCACACGTACTACAATTCATCGTGCCTCAGGAGTGCCAGAATAGGAGCATCACACAACATGTCCTTCAATGTCTGAAAGGCATTCTCCTGCTCATCACCCCAATCAAACATTTTGTTTTTCTGAGTCAACAAAGTGAGAGGCTTTTCAATCTTCGAGAAATTTGTGTTAAATCGCCTATAGTATCCCGCCAATCCTAAGAATGAACGGATCTCGGTTGGGGTTTTCGGGGGCTTCCAATTTTTCACTGCTTTAATTTTACTAGGATCCACATGTATACCTTTACTGTTCACAACATGGCCGAGAAAATGAACCTCTTGTAGCCAAAATTCACACTTTGAAAATTTTCCAAACAATTTCTCTTTTTCAAGCAACTCCAATATCAATTTTAGGTGAACTTCATGCTCCTCCTTGGACTTTGAATAAATTAAGATGTCATCAATAAAGACGATGACAAACTTGTCAAGATACGGTCTACATACGCGGTTCATAAGATCCATGAATACCGCAAGAGCGTTAGTCGGACCAAAGGGCATGACTGTGAATTCAAAATGTCCGTACCTCGTTCTGAATGCAGTTTTGGGAATATCTTCTTCGCGTACTCTTAACTGTTGGTGCCAGAGCGGAAGATCTATTTTTGAAAAATACCGTGACCCTTGCAACTAATCGAACAAGTCATCAATCCTAGGAAGAGGGTAGTGGTTCTTGAGAGTTAGCTTGTTCAGCTCTCGATAGTCTATGCACATGCGGAATGAACCATCCTTCTTTTTCACGAACAACACTGGGGCTCCTCAAGGAGAAGAAATCTGGTTCGTTTGAAACCTTTTTCTTAGAGCTCTTTAAGTTGGTTGGACAGTTCTTGCATTTCCGTAGGTGCTAGATGATAAGGTAATTTTGCAACAGGCATAGCTCCAGGAATAAGATCTATGCAAAACTCCACTTCACGAGATGGAGGTAAACCCGTTAAATCTTCCGGGAACACACCAGGGAATTCAAGTACAACAGGGTTGTCTTCAAGTTTTGGCTCATTCACTTTCATGGTCTTTAATTGTTTTAGGTTCCCTTTGGGACGTTCTCTATGAACTTCTAAATTATCCAGTGCTTAGATAATGAATTTGAACAATTTTTCATATGCAACTATCTTTAGCTCTCAGCTTTGACAAACCAATCCATCCTTAGGAACACGTCTCGTAACTTCACCTATCCAAAGGGAATTCAAATCGATGATAAATGTCATTGGACCATCTAGCTCATGTCTACAACCTCGAATAATCTTATTTGCTATCTACTATAACGACGCTAGCTATTTCCAAATCTATAACCGGGGGTCTTATGACACTAGGTTTCATGTTATATAAATGGCAAGAATTTGGTAGATATAAAGCTATAATCAGCACTAATGATATATATTTATTTGTCGATTTATATTAACCCAAACGCACCCCTTGCTGTCAAAACCAAACGCACCCTATGTGGTGAAACTATTAATCCAAACACACCCCCTTTGGCGTTTTTGCACAACCAAACGCACCCTTATTGTGAATCTGTCAAACCAAACGCACCTTTGTGCGGTTACACAGCCAACCAAACACCCCTTTGATGTCTTCTCTTAACCCAAACGCACCCCTTGCTGTCAAAACCAAACGCACCCTTATTGTGAATCTGTCAAACCAAACGCACCTTTGTGCGGTTACACAGCCAACCAAACACCCCTTTGATGTCTTCTCTTAACCCAAACGCACCCTTTTCGGTTTCCTGCCCACCCAAACACCCAGTTTGGGGTTTCCTGTTAACCCAAACACACCCCTTGCTGTGATTCTGCACAGCCAAACACACCCTTAATGCTAAACCTATATCCAAACGCACCCTTTGTGGCGCAACTGCCAAACCAAACACACCCTCTCGCTGTTTTCTTATACCAAATGCACCATATGCTGTCGAAAACCAAACAAAGGCACCTTATGTCGTTTTTCTGCTAAACCAACGCACCCTACCCGCTGTTAAACCCAAAAACATATACCCCTTTATGATTTTTTTAAAAACCAAACGCACCCTACTCGCTGACCCAGATCCGAACGCACCCTCGTGGGTGTTTATAAAACCAAACGAACCCTATGTGGTCGTTTTACAAACCAGACGCACCCTTGTTGATGCTTATAAGAAAACCAAATGCACCCTTGGTGCGAGAACCATAACCAACGCACCCTTGTGGGCTGAGTACATAACAAAACGCACCCTTGTGGGTGGTCTGGTGGTGGCGGCAGCGAGGTGGTGATGATGACAACGAGGTGGTGTGGGCTGTCGTGGGGTAGCAGCCGAAGGAGGGGGGCGGCTATGGTGGTTAGTGGTGGTGGATATAGGCGCGTGGCGGCTCGTGGTGGTGGGGATCGGGTAGATCGGGTGATGGGGAGGCTTTTGAGACTTGGTCGGAAAACTCGCCGAAAAAGTTTTTCGGCGGCGGCGATGGTGGTGGCCGGAATCCGGCCGGTGGTGGTTGCCGGAAAAATTGGGAGAGAAGAGAGAGAGCATGTGTGTGTGTTTTTATAAGAAATGAAAATGAAGAAAAGTATGTATAACTTATATATATATATAAATATATATTAAAAGTTATAAAATAAATGTGTCAAGTCACAAATAGATGGGGGTTCATTTTGTAAATATTTTTTCCAGGGACCAAAAGTGTAACTTTTGGTAAATATTGGTTCGGGACTCGTTTAAGCCTCTTAACGGATGATTTAAAATATGAAATTTGCGCCATTTCGTTCCAAATAATTTTTCCTATAAAAACGAGTATTCACTCGACAAATTTTCATAAACGTTTTATAAAATTTATTTAAAACGTTTATTATTTATGTGTATATTTCCGATAAACTTTGTACGTAAAATGATCTTTTACTCAAATATTTGCATCTTCAACAAACATCATTGGATAAAATGATGACTAATTTATTAAATATTTTTATTTAATAAAAAGTGTTAATTAAATATAATTTAATTCTT
Source organism: Tanacetum coccineum (assembly GCA_026074375.1). NCBI lineage: Eukaryota > Viridiplantae > Streptophyta > Magnoliopsida > Asterales > Asteraceae > Tanacetum > Tanacetum coccineum. The sequence continues at coordinate 22,394 of BQNB010060734.1, forward strand.
TCTTGTTTCTATAATCTTGCGAGGGAATTTCAGTCACTTTCTGACTGTTTTTGGGTCTCGATCAAAACTAAAAAGTTGTCCGGAATGTCTTTTTACATCAAATTGCTTTAGAGTCCGAGTCGTGAAAACGTGATTTAGTGGTTCGTTTTTGATAAGTCAGCTCAGGAATAACATATATCTTGTTCGTTTTCAAGTCAAATAAGTTAAAAATAAATTTCACATGAGAGATGTAATAATAATTATGATTTATTATTTAAAATATGTTCCAAAAATTTTACCGGTCACGCGATAACCGCTTTTACGTGACAATAAAAGACCAAAAGTCAAAAAGTCAAGTCAGACCAAAAAAGTCAAAGGGTAAAATAGTCATTTAAAATTTTGAAAATTACTGGATGTTACAGCTATTGCTGCTGAGCGGGCAAGGCAAGCGAATGTTAGGAACAATGCTAGTGGATCTAGGCCAGTTAGAGGTCGAGACACTGCACCTGCTGTTCGTGCACTTTTGTTGGGTTTATGAAGTGCAATCCTGCTGCCTTTGGTAGGGTTGAAAGAGCTGTTGAATTGCGAAGGTAGATTGAGAAAACTGAGAGTGTTTTCGAGATCAGTGAATGTGCCGAGGGTAAGAAGGTAAAGTTTGCTGCTGCTACATTGGAAAGACCAGCTTTGACTTGGTGGAAAACTAAAGTTGCAACTATGGGTTTGGAGAGTGTGAACCAAATGCCTTGGACTGAGATGAAGCAACTGATGACTGCTGAGTTTTGTCTGATAGAAGAGATACAACGTATGGAGCATGAGTTGTGGAACTTGAGGGTTAATGAGTATGACATTGTTGCTTATACTCAGAGGTTCAATGAGCTTGCATTTGAATGTGTCGAGAATGAGAGCTGAAAGAGTGCGGTTGATGCTTATATTCTGAGGATTTAACGGATAAACATCAAGGGTGAAGTGACATCGTCTAAGCCTGCTGATTTGAACGAAGAGTTGTATGGCTCATAAGTTGATGGAGCAGAAGTCACAAGCTAGAAATGGAAAGAATTTTGGAAAGTATAAGCGAAAGTGGGAAAGCCTTGAAGGTGGAAATAGTAGTGGTAAGGGAATATCCAAAAGATAACTCTCCGTCGATTTGCAAAATTACCAAAGCAAGGAAAATGCGGAGATATGTTACGCTCTAATGATGGAAAGCTTCCTTTGTGTGAACGATGTTTTACTCGCCATGTTGGTTAGTGTACGATCAAGTGCCACAAGTATGGAAAGGTTAAACATAAGGCAAGGTATTGTAGGGAGAAGAGTGTTGCTACGGGTGCTAACGCTCAGCCTATTTGGACTTGTTATGATTGTGGTGAGCAAGGTCATACTAGGAACCGATGTCCAAAGAAGGTGAAGCAAGAAGAAGTTGGAGAAGTTCATGGTCGAGCTTATGCTATTAAGGACGCTGAGCCGAAAGGTCCGAATGTGGTTACTGGTACGTTTCTGCTAAATAACCGATATGCTTCTGTTTTATTTGATTCGGGTTCCGATAGGAGTTTTGTGAACACTAGATTTAGTTCATTGCTCGATATCAAACCGATTAAAATAGAGGATAGTTATGAAGTAGAGTTAGCTGACGGAAGGGTAGTTAGTACGAACACTGTTTTGAAAGGTTGCACTTTGAGTTTAGTGAACCATATTTTTGAAATCGATCTTATGCCGATTAAGCTTGGTACGTTTGACCTCATCATCGGTATGGATTAGCTTGTCAAGCACGATGCCGTTATCGTCTGTGGCGAGAAAGTTATTCGTATACCGTATGGGAATAATTGATAGATCGTTGAAGGTGACAAAGGTGGTTCTCGATTGAAAACTATTTTATGTATCAAGGCCCGTAAGTATGTCGAGCAAGGTTGTCATTGTAATTCGTGACTTTCCTAAGGTGTTTCTTGAGGAGCTGCCAAGACTACCACCGCCGAGGCAAGTAGAGTTTCGAATTGATCTAGTACCGGGGGCCGCACCCGTTACGCGTGCACCATATATTTTGGCACGTCTGAGATGAAAGAGTTGTCGGTACAATTGCAAGAGCTGTTGGAGAAAGGATTTATTCGTCCGAGTTCATCACCGTGGGGAGCACCGGTGTTGTTTGTGAAAAAGAAAGATGGATCTTTCAGGATGTGTATAGATTATCGCGAGTTGAACAAGTTGACTATCAAGAATCGTTATCCTCTTCCGAGAATAGATGATTTATTTGATCAGCTGCAAGGTTCTAGCGTGTATTCTAAGATCGATCTGCGATCAGGATATCACCAGTTACGCATTAAAGAGGAAGACATTCTGATTACTGCATTTAGAACTCGGTATGGTCACTTTGAGTTCCAAGTGATGCCGTTCGGATTGACTAATGCGCCTGCTGTGTTTATGGACTTGATGAACCGAGTATGCAAGCCATATCTTGATAAGTTCGTTATAGTGTTCATCGATGATATTTTGATTTATTCCAAGGACGAAGAAGAGCATGGAAAGCATTTGAAGATTATTCTGGAGCTGCTGAAGAAAGAGAGATTGTACGCCAAGTTTTCAAAGTGTGATTTTTGGCTAGATTCGGTACAATTTCTGGGTCATGTGATTGATCGTAGTGGTGTTCATGTTGATCCTGCCAAGATCGAAGCCATTAAGAGTTGGGCTGCACCGACGACGCCAACGGAGGTGAGGCAATTTCTTGGATTGGCTGGGTATTATCGGAGGTTTATTGAAGGATTTTCTTTGATTTCTAAGCCACTGACTAAGTTGACTCATAAAAATAAGAAGTACAAGTGGGGAGAAGAAGAAGAAGCTTTTCAAACATTGAAGCAAAAGTTGTGTAGTGCACCGATCTTAGCGTTGCCCAAGGGAACGGAAGATTTCATGGTGTATTGTGACATCTCTTAAATGTTATGGAGCTGTGTCGATGGAAAGAGAGAAAGTGATAGCGTATGCTTCTAGGCAATTGAAGGTCCATGAAAAGAATTACACTACTCACGATTTGGAGTTAGGAGCCGTTGTTTTCGCTCTTAGATTATGGAGACATTATATGTATGGGACAAAGTGTGTGGTTTTCACCGATCACAAGAGCCTGCTATATATTTTGAATAAAAAAGAGTTAAACTTGAGACAACGAAGGTGGATTGAGTTGTTGAGTGATTATGATTGTGAAATTCGGTATCATCCTGGAAAAGCGAATGTGGTGGCTGACGCCTTAAGTCAGAAGGGAAGGGAAAAGCCATTGCGTGTCCGAGCTTTAATGATGACTGTTCACAATGATTTACCGAAGCAGATTCGTGAAGCTCAGGGAGAAGCCATGAAAAGAAAGAATGTAAAAGCAAAAAATTTAGGGAGATTGATTAAGCCGATATTCGAATTTCGCCCTGATGGAACACGTTGTTTTGGGAATCGTGTTTGGTTTCCGCGATTCGGTGGATTGAGAGATTTGGTTATGCATGAGTCGCATAAGTCCAAGTATTCTATCCATCCTGGATCGGATAAGATGTATCAAGATTTGAAGTTGTTGTATTGGTGGCCGAATATGAAAGCGGATATTGCCACGTATATTAGTAAGTGTTTGACTTGTGCAAAAGTTAAGGCCGAGCATCAAAAACCGTCTGGGTTGCTGCAACAACCTGAGATTCCTGTTTGGAAGTGGGAATGAATTACTATGGATTTCGTGAGCGGACTATCGAGAACACCGAGTGCGTATGACACGATTTGGGTTACTGTCGACCGACTGACCAAATCAACTCATTTCTTGCCTATGAAGAAATCGGATAGTATGGAGAAACTCACACGACCGTATTTGAAGGAAATAGTGTGTAGGCATGGTGTACCTGTTTCGATCATTTCAGATCGAGATAGCCATTTTACGTCAAATTTCTGGAGATCGCTTCAGAAGGCGTTGGGGACAAATTTGGATATGAGTACCGCTTACCGCCCTCAAACGGATGGTCAAAGTGAAAGGACAATACAAACGTTGGAAGATATGTTGCGTGCCTGTGTGATTGACTTTGGAAATAGTTGGGATCGCCATTTGCCATTGGTCGAGTTCTCATATAACAATAGTTATCACGCAAGTATTAAGGCTGCACCATATGAAGCTTTGTACGGAAGAAAGTGTAGATCACCTGTATGCTGGAGTGAGGTTGGGGATAGCCAACTCACCGGTCCAGAGTTGATCCGCGATACGACTGAGAAGATTGTCCAGATTAAGAATCGTTTGTTAGCTGCTCGTAGTCGCCAGAAGAGTTATGCAGATAAAAGACTTAAGCCGTTGGAATTTGAAGTTGGTGATATGGTATTGCTCAAGGTATCGCCATGGAAGGGCGCTGTGCGTTTCAGAAAGCGCGGAAAGTTAAGTCCACGTTACATTGGGCCATTTAAGATTGTAGCTAGAGTGGGTCCTGTAGCTTATACGTTGGAGTTGCCTGAAGAATTAAAGGGAATTCATAGTACTTTTCATGTTTTGAATCTTAAGAAGTGTTTAGCGGAAGGTGATGTTGTAGTTCCGATGGAAGAAATTCAACTTGATGATAAGTTGCATATGATTGAGGAACCAGTAGAAATTGTTGATAGAGAGGTCAAGCGACTTAAGCAGAGTCGGATACCTATCGTTAAAGTTTGTTGGAATTCGCAAAGAGGTCCAGAGTTTACTTGGGAAAGTGAGGATCAGATTAAGAAGAAGTACCCTCATCTCTTTACATGTAAGGAAAAAGCGGAGATAGTGGATGAGATGAGCTGAGTGCCGGGACGTCACTCCCTAAAGGTGGGGAGAATGTAACAACCCGAGTTTCAGGTCAACGTCTATCCTTAGGTAAGATAGTTATTTTTAATTACGTAAATAATTATAGTCGTTATGCTATATGTGGTTGATTAGAATTTCCATTTATTGGTGAATTTCATTCCGTGATTTATTTCTATTTGTTTTTAGCATTTAAGAAAGTAAAAAAAAATTATTTTATTGCTTCGAGAGCGTAAATATGTTAATTTTGTATTTTTTGTCGTTTCTCTGAGTTTTTGTAAAAACCGTGTTTAAAGGTCGTGTTTTACGAGGTTTAACGTTTTAATAAAGGTTTTAAACTATATTTAGTGGGACGGATTTAAAATATTTACTAGCGTGATGTTACCCGTGTTTAGTCGACTAAGTAACGAAAATATAACCATTTTGTATTAAACTTGCAAGGACTAAATGAAAGGAGGGACTAAAGGTGTTAAAGTGTTAAACTTTCTTTCTATATATACTAGCAAATACACACATACATATTTCTTTTCCAAAATTCATTTTTCTTGTCCTCCTCCTCCCTTTGCCATTCGAAGTAACACACACACATTCAAATCATTGCCAAAAATTTGTTACTTACATGCATTATAATCTAATTACACCATATTAATCCTTGTTTAATCCTTTACATTTCCCACTAAGAAAACCTTACATGCAATGAGTATTTAAGAAGTTGGGTTTTTGGTCAATTTCTATTGATTTGGTGTATAAGGAAGTGTTTCTAGTTGGTAGATTGTTGTTATATTGAAGTGGTTTGGTTTGAAAAGGTTGTTTGGTTTGGTTTTTGTGCTTGTCCGTACGATCTAGCTAAGGGGGAAACAAAATAAAACTTTGTTATTGTTTGTGAGTATTTACTTGTTATGTGTTGATAAGTTAAGTGGTTATTGCATATATGTAATTGTAGCTAGATGATTCAAGTGCAAAATAGGTCTAATAGTATTTCAAGTATGAACATATGTTTGGTAGTTTTGGTACATGTTTTTAGGCTAGTTAAACATGTTGGAATAGTTGGATTTTGATAAATGAGTTTTGACATGACTTTGTGTTGACTTTTGTTGACCAAAAAGTTTGACTTGACCATAGCATGTCGAGAAATTTTTGAAATCTAAATTAGGCTATTGAATATGATAAAGGATGTTCTAAGGTCCGTTTTGATTTAAGCTAGGCCTTGTAACTCCTAAAAATGAAGATTTTACGGCCGAGTCAAGTTTGGGTTATTTTTGGGTAAAAAGTCAACTACGAACTTTGACTTTTGAAAGTCAAACTTGCATATACTTTCGAATATAGTTTATAACAAGCAAAGAATTCGTAATGTTAGTTAAACTAAGATGAAACTATAAGATTGGGTTATATTATCTTTACTTTCGGCAAGCTTTCTAAAAATGGAAACTTTATTGAAAACGTTGTGATATTGTTAAGTAAGTCAAAGCGAAATGTTTTGCGTCGCACTTGGAGATTCTAGTATATGATTTTATATACGTAATAGTGATATATATGAAAGTATGCAATATATGACAAGTTATACTTTTAGTCACGTGCCGCTATATATGTACTATATAGGTCGCAGTTGAGACGTGAAGTTTAGTGCGCTTGTTGACTTGATTGATTTGGATCATTTTCTTAAGGTGAGTTCATAGGCTCACATTAAATTCTTTTAAATGTTTTAAACCCGCGAGGGGGATACATGTTTGTTTTATAAATCAAACACATATGATTTTATGGTATGCTGGACCCGATTATGAGATTGTTTCCGCATAAGTTGCTATTGTCGAAGTCCCTTATTTCATGAACCGTTAATTGCCTTGTTGTGAGGTGAACGCTAATGCATTAAATAGATCTATTGGGTTTGACAACCCTGTCCGGGGTTTGAATCCTTGTGACCACCCTGTCAAACGGACATTTTGTTATTAGAAATATAGTAGGTATATGACAATAATACCTTGTTTGGGGCACCTTTAACATATGAAATGCCATATGTTTTGTTAACGTTCGGTGTCATGAGCTTATTGCGTGAAAGAAAAGAAGTTGCTATACATTGCATTTGTTGCTTTGTTTTCCCGAGAACTAATAATGTGTTCAAAGGTTTTTACTTATTGATTAATTTAAACTCTATGAATTTCACTCAACTTTTTTTTGACGTTTTAAACATGTTTTATCCCAAGTAACCAAGGCTGAAGGCAACGATGGCGTGGAGGTGTCGTGCGTGTGGTGATGGATTTATAGAAAGACTGCTTGTGTGTTCTGGTCATTCAAAAAAAATATCTTATGTTGTGTCTAAAACAATGTCTTTTATTTGAAAAAAATTTGTTTTTCCTGGTTTGTAATAGACGGTGGTTATGATTCTGTGGGACCTAAACGCACTTTTAACTCTGAATAATTATGGAACACATGTTTGGTAAACGTCTTATTTGAGTCATTTTCTATTATCGTGGTGACAGATGATATTTAGTAACACCAAATTGATAATTTCCGCTGCGCAATCCGATGCCCCTCGGAGCGGGTGTTACATAATCGAAAGAATTAAAAAAATTGCTTATGGAAACATTTACTTTTCTAAGTAAAAAACCATAATGTAAATGAGCAAAATGAAAATCTTGGAAATAGCTTTTAACATTGTCTACAACAGCAGGTGTACCTTATTATGAATTGACATTACAGTCGTAACAGTAGCTCGGAGATAATCTGATACAGGCTCTTCAATGTAAAAAATCTATACGTTAAATCCTCTACCCTGAAATCACATCCTTTTTTAATAAGAGAACCACAAAAAAGAAGGTACGAAAGGAACCTAGGTTCTTCTTTATTATAGAATATTACATGAGATATTACTTAATATACCTCAATAGACAAAATTGCAGGTTCTGTCTGTGGTCCATGATCTTCTCCTTCCAATTGAGGCCGCCTTTTTCTAATAAATATACAAATTCGAAGTACTCAGCCAATGTTATTACAAAAACAATTACACAACTTAACCGTTAATATGAATCATTGCACTAATAAAAGAACCTGGTGTGAAAAAACTCAGCCATTGATTTTGCTTCAATTGTGGCTGATGCTATAATCAGGCGCAACTCAGGTCTACGGCGTTGTATCTGTGAAATCAATAGTTAGCAGCATTAACATATACAAAACTTATACATGTTATTTTAGATGGTTGAATAGATCTTGAATCATTGTCAATTACCTTTTTCAAGAGACCCAACAAGATGTCTATTGTAAGAGATCTCTCGTGAGCTTCATCTACCATAATCACACTAAAAAACATCATTTTGATGTCAAGAACACATTTATTATTTATAGAGATACCAAAGTAAGAAAAACAGAGGTCACTAGATTGCAAAACAAAAGCATTGTAATCAGTGCAATAAATGTGACTCGTGTTCCCCTCATTATGGATAACAATCTAAATCTAACCAGCACATGTACTTGCTTAGAAGCGGATCATCCATCATTTCTCTAAGTAACACTCCATCAGTAAGAAATTTGATCCTTGTTAAGTCCTGTGTTGCCAAAAAAGATATACATGAACAACAGTTGAACCCTTATAGAATTAACGTAGAAGTAACTTTGCAAACTTAACTCTTTATGCTTTTTTATTTCTTTTTTGCAAACTTTTGATATATAACTAATTTGTCATGGCAACTTGTACAATAACAAAAGTCGAAATCTACTTGGTCTATATACACACATCTCAGTCACACTTTTGTTTGAACACCTGTTTTATACATACAATTTAAAACTAAGTCAGACATTTCGTCAAACACTTTGTTTAGACCATACACATACAATTCACAACATTTTTAACAATAAGTGCGCAAAACTGAGTTGGACATTTTGTCGAACACTTGGTCTACACTACGATAAAACATCGGATATAATAAACGTACTTTTGAAATTGTAGAAGTTAACGAGTACAGTGTTTCACCGACATCTCGATAGCAAACAAAAAAGGGCGATTCGAGAAAAAAGATTTTGTTAAAACAATATAAAAAATTGACCCATGAACACCTTAAATTGGTTTCCAAATTGAGCATATAACATAATATAGTACCTGATTAATATATTAATAGCCTGGAAATTCGAAGAAACGATGGTGATGGCTTTGGCTTTGGTTCATAAGGATGCATTCGACGATGACTTGTCCGTGGGTGGCGAAGATGAGAGCTACACATAATATGGTTTGTACTTAGGTGATGGATGTATTTAGATTTTTAGGAAAAAGGGTAAATGAGACTGAATAAAGTGAATGGGTTGGAGGGAACAAAAAGTTAGGATGGATCTAAAACAGTGATTTTGATTTTGGGGAAAACTTAAGGTGGGACTAGGGTGAAAATAAATGTAGGATTTCGTTTTATTTTCAGAACCGGCTAGGTCATACTCTCAAACAACATTTGATAAAAAATAACAACATTTGATAAAAAGAAATAAATAAATAATGTGAAAAAGTTTAGTGTGACCATATATGGCATTTGGTCACAGTGTTCAAGTGTGTGACATATATTTGTCACTATTTATATGTATATCGTGACTAATGCTTCAACCTTACTTTTCATTTGTCACGCGTTCCAAATTCATATGTGGCTAAATAATTAGCAAAAGATAGCAGTCACCCTTAAATCATGTGTGACAAAACTTGACTGTATGATTTAGACACATAAAAAATTACTTCATGTGACCATATATGCCATTTGGTCATAGTGTTCAAGTGTGTGACATATATTTGTCACTATTTATATGTATATCGTGACTAATGCTTCAAGCTTACTTGTATTTGTCACGTGTTCCAAATTCATATGTGGCTAAATAATCAGAAAAAAAATCACCAGTTACCTTTAGCCACATAAATGTTCGAATGTGTGGCAATACAGTTCTAATGGTCATACGATCAAAATTTTATGTGTGGCTAATTAGTAAATGTTGTCTCTTTTGGTACCTTTAGCCACATATGTGAATGTGTGGCCATTCCATTTTTCCCATGTGTGACCAAATCCCAGATTTGTACTAGTGGTTATCAAGCAAGACCAACTGAAAAACACTTCAAAGAGGTTAAAAGGATCTTTCGATACTTGAGGGGTACCATTAACATAGGACTCTGGTATCCAAAAGATTTTGGCTTTGATCTAACAGCTTTTTCAGATGCCGACCATGCCGGATGTCTTGATACTCGCAAAAGCACTTCTGGGGGAATACAGTTCCTAGGTAATAAGTTAGCCAGCTGGATGTCAAAGAAGCAGGACTGCACTGCAATGTCATCAGTAGAAGTAGAGTATGTGGCGTTATCTGCAAGTTGTGATCAAGTAATGTGGATGAGGACACAGCTTAAGGATTATGGCTTCAACTACAACAAAATACCATTGTATTGCGATTCTTAGTCAGCCATAGCAATCACATGCAACCCCGTGCAACACTCCCGTACCAAGCACATCCATACTCGATACCACTTTATCAAGGAACAGGTTGAGAATGGTATAATTGAATTGTATTTTGTCATAACTGAATACCAATTAGCTGACATGTTTACTAAAGCCTTACCCGAAGATAGGTTTCAGTATCTTGTCAAACGAATTGGTATGAGATGTTTGACTCCAGCTGAACTGGAGGTTCTGACAAATGAATTTGCTTGATGTATTCTTCAAACATCGACTTGTAAATATTTTTTAGAAAAGCAAAATACAAAAATATAAAACCTATAAAACCAAATACAAAAATATAAAATTTCAATAAGAAAATACAAAATCAGAAAAATCAAAAAATTCCAAAAAGAATCTTCTCGACATGTCTCTTGGAATCGATAACATTTACGTACCTAGAAATGTTGATTAGCATCGACACGGGCGTGTAAATGAATTTCGAGCAAGAGTTTCAAATGCTTTCAAAACATGTCATTTCTATTTTTCTTTATGACTTGCAATCACTCTCAGATTGCAAATCGGACCTCAAAGAAAGGAAAGTTTATCTTCAAAGCTAACTTATTCTAACAACGAGAAAAGCAATTTTCTCGGACTTGAGCCGTTTATACAAGACATTCAAAGTTTTGAGCTCAAGAAAGACAAGCGCACTAAAACAAATAATAACGCTTATTCTTAGCGTTAGAAGAGAAGTCTTCTAACATGATGTTTTTCAGAATGTTGAACACAATTTTTCAAGAATTTATCAATGACAATTTAAACTATTTCAAAATTATGTGTTCAACACTCTATCCCTCACAAAGTTTTACAAGACAATTCTTCTACATTTGGTGTCATTTTCAAAATGAGTCAATGTTTGAGGGGGAGTTTTTTGAAAAACAAAGTTTTAATGAGTTTGAATACATCATCTCATGACAATTCTTATGTATTCAAAACATTATCAAAAATCTCTTAATAACAAATCAGTAATAATAATGACTACTCAATAGATTGTATGTTATAAGATGATCTAGTGTCTGAGTACAATTTTTCAAGAATTCTTCAATGACAATTCAATATCTCTCAAAATTGTGTGCTCAACAATGCTAACCCTTAATTTTATATTCATTTTACAACTTCGTATCATTTTTTTGGTGTCAAACATATGTAAAATTGAGGGGGAGCAAGTTAATGTTCCATATAATAATGCTAAAACAGTTTTCTCCATAGAATTTTCATGACAAATTTTAATCATAAAGTATTTCAAAAACTAAGTGAATTAGCATTTAAAATAAGGGGAGAAATGTAATTAAAATATGAACTTGAAAATAATAATTGATCTAAACGACTCACAGTGCTTTTTATATTCTTCGAAAAAGGTTTTATGGTTACGATCTCATACCCAACAACATCTTAATTCATGACGATTCTAAAGTCATAAGGTGGTTAGGTTAGGTGTTAGTCCTATGATCCAACCAGAACTGGAGGGATCTACACAAGGACACTCCATAGTTAGAAATAGCAGTCCTTAGGTATGATTAGAGAAGAATAAGAAATGGGAATAATGCCGACTAAGATTGAGTTAACACTGGAACAATCACAACAAGGTGTTAGTAATGATGTCTTGGTAAGCATTGAAGGGGTTGAAGAATTAAAAAGAAATGTATGGATAAAGGGTGAAAAGAAAGAAGCCCTCCACACACTTTAGGCAGAAACCGGGTCAATACATTATCTATCAGATTCACAAAGATGAATTCTGGTATTGAAGAAAGCCGTCATGGACCCAGTGATGAAATGCCCAACCCTTCCCAGCCATTCGAGTTTCTCTCAACAGAAACTTGTCTCATTTGTCACGGAGATACACACGACTTCTATTGACTTTCTCACTCTGAGTTAGTTAATATTGAATAGGTGGTAGTCTGCTCCAGCCTTCGATTACTAAAACCAAAATGCACTAATCAAGTCTAGAGCCAAAAGATCAATAAAATAAATCTCATTAGGACACATTCCATGACAAACTCTTGTTGAACACCAATAAGTTCATAAGCTGTCAACAAGAATCCTACGCATTATCCTTGTGATTTTGCCAAAACCTTCAGAGTGATACTCTTTAGTATTAACAGTGATGAATGGAAATCCTTCCAGAGTCAACATTAAACAGCTCTGCAATAGGTGACTTGTGAGATTCTATATGAATCAAGCTTTTGTCAACTGGATATCGATTCGGTAAAGTAAATGAATTGACGACTCAATTAGAAAGACAATAACTATCTGATTCACTCATATCGTGTTGTTTGCTTTGAGACGTTCCAGTATTGAGAACAAGCAAGTACAGTGAATCTAATGCATACGCGTTATAGGATCTAAAACTTAGAGCTGGAAACCTTGTCAAGGATATTCTTTGAATCTACCTGATCACAGGTATAATATTTATACTGTAAAATGGTCCTACGAAACTGGAGGTTAATACAACCGAATCTCGATGAATAACAAAGCCATATTCGTCCATATCTATTGCTTATCACTAACATTTAAATGCAGGTACAAACAACGGTGTTACAACCTCATTCCAGTTGAGTCAGATTCATTACCACATGCTCATGCTCAAACTACAAAGACATACTATAAGCATCAAGATTCAAAGATCAAGAAAGCTCAAGAATTTACAAAGACTTCCACAAACTCTGATATTAAAGATTCCTCCTCAGAAACCAAGCTTCGGGGAGAGTATTATAGAGCTTTCAAGAAGATGAAAAGAATGAGCATGTCGATCAAGATACAAGATCGCAAGATGGCAAAGACGATAAAGACAAACAAGGAATAGATTTAAAGATCTCAGAATTAAAGACGAAGTCGAAAGACAATGACAAAGGCTAAAGATTAAAGACCACACAACATGAAGGAACAAGCCTACAACACAATAAAGACCAAAGATTCAATAACTCAACGACAAAGCAATCTCAACAAATCCAAGGAAGCAAGATACAATATCTCATCTTAGGAATTCAAAGACCACACATTAGGGGAGATTATTAGCCTCAAATATGTCTATGAACATGGAAGCTCAGAATCTACAGGATACCTCCATAAGGAAACCTCGCTTCGGGGGAGATTGTTAGCCTTAAAATATTGATTCAAACAAGGAAGCTAGGCTACTAATCATGGAAGTACGATCTTTATTAAATATATGTTATAATAGGCTAAGTTATGGGAAACAGGCTCGTCATTTAATATAATATTACACATGTATCAGGCTAAAGCCTAAAGTTAATCCCGAGCCCATCTCACCTAGAAATCCCACACGTCTCACTTAAGTGAAGTGGGTATATAAAACCTTTTCCACCATGGAAACGGGTGTTGGTTCTCATTTGTTTTTCACACATTTGCTTGAATTAAACATCTCTTCTTTCTCTCTCTCTTATTTCTCTCTCTAGTTCTTCCTTCTCTTTTCTTCTCATCTTCTTATCTTTATTTCTTAGTTTGATTATGGAAGTGAAGTGATTGCTTGGTTCCTAACATTAATATTTATTGTACAAATTGCCTTATTGCACAAGCGTTCGTCTTTACTCACACCAAATTCTTACCCTTATTACCAAACCGTTATCCTCACTATAAAACCTTTTATTCTCATTTCAAAATCCTTATTCTCGTTACAAAACCTTTATTCTCATTACGCACATTTACCCTTATTTCAAAACCTTTATTCCCATTTCAAAATTCTTATTCTTGTTACATAAATGTTTTGGTATCATGGTTGTGTGGTAATTACGTAATACAACTCGATGCACTTGGGCTAAGTGCAACATCATTACAATTTACTCAGAACATCTCCAATAGATACGATATATATATATATATATATATATATATATATATATATATATATATAAGTATATAACGCTTTAAATAAAATAATAATTTTTTTTATTCTTTTCGTCTTTTTATCGAGCTAAAAGGGGTAAATATGAATCTCGACATCTTAGTATGTCTACGTTCAATCGTTTAACCTTAACACTTAACTTTTACAAAAGTCGTCTTTGTCCGTTAGTTGAATCGACACAAAATAATTATTCCACATTATTTTCTAAGTGTGACATTTTTCACAAAATTTTGACATGACCCGTTCATTTGCAAAAGGTATTGATCCCTTCTTGACAGATCGTACTTAGCTTGTTAAAGCTTAGTTATATTAGATAAATCCAAGACAACTATAGTAGAAACTAAGATTGAGAATATCACAAAC
>BQNB010060735.1:0-35265 GCA_026074375.1 Tanacetum coccineum
AAAAGGTCAAAAAGTCAAAAGTCAAGTCGGACCCAAAAAGTCGAAGGGTAAAATAGTAATTTAAAATATCGAAAATTGCGGGAAGTGACAGTATACCCATGCTTGGGGTAGCCAAACGCACTATATTTGTCCTAATAGGTAACCTTGGCAAGTTACCTTTTCCACGGGGAAATCTGCCCCTAACCAATATCACTACGGTGGTTTCCATGTTAATGTATTGATGTCATGAGCTTAGATGCAATAAATAATGTTCCCCATGATGATTGTCCCTGCAATACTAGTATTTCCACTATAACTTGTATTCAACTATTACATTTCAAACCTATGAATTTCACTCAACCTTTGTGTTGACCCTTTTTATGCATGTTTATCTCAGGTAATTGAGCAACTTATAGCATGGAGTGGGATGGACATGAAGATGGCTAAAACTTGTTATCATTCACATTTTATGTTTCTAGATTTTGGGACCTGCCTTTGTAAAACTCTGATTTGAAATGAATGATAACATATCTTTTGAATAAACGTCTCTTTTGGGTCGTTTTCTATGATTATGATTGTTGTGTCCATGAAGTAATACCCCAGATTAGCTTCCGCTGCTATATTGTAAAAATAGGGGTGTTACATATGTTTACTTTTATGTGTCAAACTGGTAAAATATGGAAAAAAGAATGAGTGGCCAACTTCACCTAATCACCTTACACGCGAAAACTAAAAACCTACGCTTAGCTTAATTCATCCTTATGCACAATAATTGACCACCTACTGCATCTCAATTTAAGTTCAACTGCATCACACAAACAACCAAGCATACAAACACATTTTCGAACATAATACAACCTACGATTAACCTATTTCATCCTTACACGCGAAAACTGAAGACCTACTGCATCTTAGTTAAAATTCCACTGCATTTTCTTAGGACTACAAGTGACTAGAAGATGATGGGATTTTCATTAGTCATAGACAAGTATGTGGATAAATCTAGAAGAAGTTTGGTTTTTTAATGTTGGAAGACAGCATGATACATCCTATTGAGACTTTTAAAGCCCATTGTCACGGATGCAAAAGCCTATAGATGTTGTGTTCACTTTGAGAATCAATGATTGGATCATTGATGTACTAATGGCTTAAGGCCTGATCTAATGTTTGCTGTTTGTGCTTGTGAAAGATTTCAAGTCACACCTTAAAGTTTTCACATTCTTCATGCAGTGAAAAGAATTTTAGATACTTGAAAGGTCAACTAAATTGGGCTTCGGTTTCCTAGGACTCACATTGACTTGGAAGCTTATACTGACAGGACTTAAGCTGGTGTAAGTTTAGGTCAGGAAAATTCTACAACATGGATTGTCAATTTTTGAAAGCGGATTAATTTCATGGCAATGCTACAAGAAGAAAACTATAGTTGTTTAACTCGTACTACAGAAGCAGAGTATGTAAGTTGTATGGAAACAGTACTCTGGATTCATAACTCAAAATGCTGGATCATATGGTTACATTATGCAATACCAAGATTTTCATTGATAATGAAAGCACCATCTGCATAGTTAAGAATCCAGTGTTTCACTCAAAGACTAAGCACATTGAGATTAGACAACATTTCATCAGAGATTCAAATGAGAAGAAGCTTATTCAGATGATCAAGATTCACACAGATCAGAATGTTGCAGATTTGCTCACAAAAGCATTTGATGTTAGCATATTTCAATATATGATTGCAAGTATTGGAATGCTTAACCTCTAAAGTATTGATTGAAGGGAGGTTAATTGTGTTAATATGCAGCGGAGCATGCACAAATGATGCTTGAAACGGCAGCTGATGATGCAATTCAAGTTAGTACTGTTGGCCTAACTTACTACTGGTATGTATAATTACTACTGCTATTATAATTAATTCTGTGAGACTTAAAAGAAAGAAAAACAGACAGAGTGTTTAAGTGAGAAAAAGAAATGAGAGTTGTAGTGAATTCAAAAACAAAAAGAGAGATGTGTGAAATAAAAACAAACAGAGTGTTTAAGTAAGAAAAAGAAATGAGAGATGTAGTGAGTTTAAAAACAGAAAGAGAGATGTGTGAAATAAAAAAATAGACAGAGTGTTTAAGTGAGAAAAAGAAATGAGAGATGTAGTGAGTTCAAAAACAGAAAGAGAGATGTGTGAAATAAAAACAGACAGAGTGATTCAGTGAGAAAAAATTAAGAGATAAAGTGAGAATAAAAACAGAAAGAGAGCTTATGAGAATCAAAATTGATGATGGAAATGTTTTTTTTGGAACGAAATTGAGGGTAAATCTGGTAACTCAAAAATTAGTAGTAGGGCATTACTTCTAGTACGTTAGGGCAGTACTTAGTCTGCTGGACAGTATCTTAGTTAACTGCTGGGCTTTACTTTTTACTATTAGGTAAACTTAGTACGGCTCTAGAACTACGTTAGTACTATTTGGGATATAACATATTTTTTTAATTAAATATGGTTGAGATATTTCCGCCATACTTCACTTATAGGTTTTCTGTAAATTGGATTAATTCATGAACTTTCTTTAACTCTATAAGATTTATTCACGATAAAAATCTAATTCATCAGTCGTTCCACTCAAATCCTTAAGTGCTCTTATCTCATCTCAATTGGCTTTGCTAACACACTATCTCTCATAAACCGGAACTAACCCAGTCTCAAATCAATCTTTCCTTTCTTAATAACAATGGCGGAATTTATTGGGTTCTATGACACACACAACATGGTCGCTTACTTAAAGAAAACAGAGGACAATGAAAGATTTCATCAAATAGTAGATTTTCTCAATATAAGTCACATTTGGTATGCTCTTATGAAAATCCCACTATCTCATGTTTCCTCTATTCAACAGTGTTGGCAAATGCTACTGCAAGACACTTGATTATGGATGGAAATGGGAAATACAACTGCTTACAATAGATGGGAAAATTAAGATTGTTACTGAACATCTATTAGGAGGCATCTCAAGTTAGAAGATTCTGATGGTATTAGTAATTTGCCTACTACTGAAATTTTTGAACAACTTGCTCTTATAGGGTATGTGTCCAATTCTGACAAATTGACCTTTCAAAAGGGACACTTTTCCCCTCAATGGAGATTTTTGATCCATACCATCCTTCATTGTTTAAGTTCTAAGAAAACTGCTTGGGAACAATTCAGTAGCAATATAGCAACTGCTATTATTTGCTTGGCCACTAATAGGAAGTTTAATTTTTCTAAACTAATTTTTGATGGAATGGTGAAAAACTTGGATAGTAAGACTAAATTTTTAATGTATCCAAGATTTATACAAATCTTTTTGAACAAGCACAAGAGACTGCTTCTACCTCATAAAAGAACTTATATTGCTCCTACCCATACACAAAAACTTTTTAGCAATATGAGGAGGGCTTTACAAGGGGTTATTACTGGTTGGGACATCTATTATTTTCCAACCATGCTTGTTCAGGGCTAATTTTTAGGGTAACAGGATCAACAGTCCAATTGACGTCCATCCACACACCCACAGGTGCTCCATCAACCTCATAACCATATCTTTCACCAACACTTAGAAGTTCTATCAGACAGGAAACTAAGGTTCCTTAGCCCAGTTCTCCTTCTCACACCAATGTAGCAGATGAGGCTGCTTCCACATGTGTGGATGTCAGATTTGGAGGGGCTGCCATATGTTACTAGCTTAGAAAGCTGGACAGGGAAGAGTGTTAACATTGATAAGACCCCTACCATGCCCCATGATTCACCTCTCCCAAGAGTTCACATACTTAGAAGTGATGAGGGCAGAATGCAACACAATGAATTGATGGATTTGGTTACAAAATTGTCAAACAGAGTTGTTAGTTTAGAAGACAGAATTGAATAGACAAAGAAAGAGTGAAGATGTTGAAGGAAAAAGGATAAGCTCTGAAGTCAAGAAGAAAAACTCAGACTGGTTTCTTAGATTGAAAAAAGTTTAGATTCAGATATTTTGGTCTCAAGAGGATCCTTTCAAAAAGGGAGGAAAATTGCTCACAATTGTATGAAGATGAGGGGAATATTTTATTTGTACAAATGGGTGTTTTAGTGCTAGTATAGATTTTCACTGCTAATGTGTACTCAGTTACTATGTTTGGTGCATAATTAGTATGCAGCCCTGAAGTTAAAACTGCTGGTGATTCTGTTGATGATATTGCTGCTGAAAGTTTAGTGTACATCAGAAGGAGTGCAGCAAAGACAAAAGATAAAGGTAAAGGTATAATGGAAGAGTCTGAATTGGTATGACACAGACAAAAAGGCAACAAGACATTGAGTTATGCTCTCACTACTACTGCTGATGTTTTAGTTGTGTACCTACAACAATTCTAGAAGACAGTTAGCAAGGTGCCTGATACCAAAGACACTATCAAGTTCAAGCTGGACACACAAGAGATAACTTACATTGTTGATATGTTTCGTAATAATCTTCATTTACCAGTGGAAACTCTAGATAAGCCATTCATCGCACCAGTCAACATCAAAGTTATTGAGTTTGTGGAAACTAGAAGAGGGGTTGAATAGTTTTTATCATTTTAAATTAAAACTTAGATTATCGACTTATGTGAACTCAAGAGATATACACAAGTGTATATGATAGCGATGCAATAAGTAAGTAACTAATATACGAAATATAAACAAGTAAAGATAAGAAAGATCAAACCGATGACACAATGATTTATAGTGGTTCGATTACGAAGCTCCTCTTCACCCTACTCCACTCCCCAGGTACCCAACTTGAGAGTTATCTTCACTATGTCAACAAGCTCCTCTTAGGCAGAGAAAATCGTACATGTCGCTTACACTTTTTCCGGTACTAAGCTAAATACCGAGTTCTACTTCGAGATAGAACCAATCTAACACACTATGTATTTTGTGGCCTAAATACTAACCTATCATACACATATGATACACACAACACACAACACAAGATATACAAGATGAATGATTATCACAAACGTGATGACACAACTAAACTATTAACACTTGAAGCTTGACGTCTTCTTGAGTGTTCTTCACTAAAGAGTGGAATGAGTTGATCACTTGTAATGGATTATGTAACAAGTATAATGATCAAAGAATATATAAAAGATAAAATATGTGTGAGAAAAATATTTGTCAAGAGTTGTTTAAAATGAAAGAATGAGGTTGGTATTTATAGGCAACCTTTTGAAATTCAAATCTGTCCCAGGGGAGTCAGACGTGCGACTCACGGATCCCCCATCCCCTGGATCCGTCCAGTGCTTTTGGTGGATCCGTGGGTGGAGCTGGGACAATATTTGTCATTTTGTGATTAACCCCAAATCTATACAAAATATTATTTTGTACTTATTAAAACTAGTTTAATAGATTCTTCTAGAAGAAAATATTTCTTATCACCAATAAGGAAAGATTTTCTAGATTTGGGAAGATTTGGAAAGATTGTTTCCACTTATGGTTAATCTTATTTTGTCTTACATGATTAATATAACTAGCTTATAATTAATCATGTGTTAGCTTAAATCATTTGATTAGAAAAGATTTATGCAAATGATAATATTTTTCTTTGATCATTAACTATGTTTAATAATGTAGAAGAAAGTTAGTAACGCCAGTACAACTTATACAGCTGTAAGGACTTAAGACTGCAGGCATGAAAATTAAAGACCGCTAAAGAGAAAAAACAGAGTCCAAGAGATTTATGATATTTGACTTATTCAGAGTATATTCTATATAGTTAGAAAGATACGTATAAGTTTAACATTATAGAAGATTTGTAGTTATCTTGTAAAGGACTCCTTAGTGTATAAAAGGAGATATCAGGTTATGGTTTTGTATATACAATAGTCATATACGTTTTGATATATAGCTTCAAGGTTGTAAACCCTAGTAGTACACAAAGTACTCGTATTATTTATAATAATAATATTAGAGCTTTTCAGTTATATTCTTGTTCTTAAAGTTTACTGTTTCATTAATATTCTTCTAAGTATTAAAGAGTAGATTCCGCATACTATTTAGTATTCATAAAGTTTTTACCATTGTTGTTTTAGATTTATCTAAAGTAACTTAATCTTTACAAGCTAAGGAATAGATCTTAAGTTGAGATCAACAAGTGGTATCAGAGCTTGTGTTTTGAAACTTTGATCTAGAAGAAACTAACAAAAAGAACTCTTTACTCACAAGGAAGAGATGGATTTAGAAACTACTCAAATCACTACTACTGCAAAGTTTCCCACTCTTAAACAGGGTGAATATGATATGTGGAGGCTAAGGATTGAGCAATACTTTTAAGTACAAGACTATGCTCTATGGGATGTCATAGAGAATGGAAACTCATTCAAACCCGCAGCTAAAACAACAATAAATGCTGATGGTACCTCAACTATACTAATACCAGGTCTTGTAACTACTGAAGAAAATGTTCAAAAGAAGAATGATATGAAGGCAAGAAGTATGTTACTGATGACACTTCCTAATGAACATCTAATGACCTTTAATTAATACAAAGATGCTAAGACTTTATTTGTTGCTATACAAACAAGATTTGGTGGTAATGAAGCCACAAAAAAGACTCAAAAGACTCTCCTGAAGCAAATGTATGAGAACTTTAGTGCTCCAAGCACAAAGTCTCTTGACTCTATTTTTAACAGGCTTCAGAAGATTGTAAGTCAGCTGGCTATCTTGGGTGAAAATATTTCACAAGAAGATCTCAATTTTAAGTTTTTGAGAAGTCTGCCTTCTGAATGGAATATTCATGTTGTGGTTTGGAGGAATAAACCTGATCTAGACACAATGAGCTTTGATGATCTCTATAACAATTTCAAGATTGTTGAACAAGAGGTTAAAGGAACTGTAAGCTCAAGCTCAAGCACAAGTTCTCAGAATATGGCGTTTGTGTCATCCCCTAGCAGTACTAATGAAATTAATACTGCTTATGGAGTTAGTACTGCTAACACTCAAGTTAGCCCTGCTAGCACTCAAGTTAGCACTGCTAGTACTCAAGTTAGTACTGCTAACTTAAGTGATGACACTGTTTATGCATTTTTGGCCAGTCAACCAAACGGGTCTCAACTTGTATATGAGGACCTTGAACAAATCCATGAAGATGACATAGAAGAAATGGATTTGAAATGGCAGTTAGCATTACTGAGCATGAGGACAAGAAGGTTTTTCCAGAAAACTGGTAGAAAGATCACTATCAATGGGAGTGACACAGCTGGATATGACAAGTCAAAGGTGGAGTGTTTCAACTGTCACAAGATGGGACACTTTGCAAGGGAATGCAGAGGACCTAGGAACCAAGATAGCAGGAACAGGAATCAAGACAGCTCTAGAAGGACTGTAAATGTGGAAGAAACTTCTTCCAAAGCCATGTTGGCTATTAATCGAGCTGGTTTTGACTGGAGCTATATGGCAGATGATGAAGTCCCTACAAACATGGTTCTTATGGCCTTTTCAGACTCTGAGGTACATAATGACAAAACTTGTCAAAAACCTATCTAAAAAGCTTTGAAACTCTTAAAACTCAACTTGATGATTTGAAATAGAGTTTAACAAATCCGAGTTCAATTTAGCAAATTATAAAAGAGGGTTAGCATCTGTAGAAGAGAATCTTGTCTTTTACAAAAAGAATGAGGTTATTTTTATGAGCAACTTGCTGTCCTAAAAAGAGATATCTCATATAAAGACTTAGAAATTAGTATGCTTAAAAGTGAGTTAGAAAAGCTTAAGCAAGAAAAAGAAAGCAATTAACTTAAAATTGAAAAATTTATAATGCTTCTAAGAGTCTAGACAAATTAATAGGGAGTCAAATACCTGATAAAAGTAGAAAGGGTATGGGGTTTGTAAGCTATAATGTTGTTCCACCTCCTCCTATATGGTAATTTTTACCCCCAAACCTTGATTTGTCCAAATCTGGTCTAGAGGAGTTCCAACAGCCCGAGTTTGAAGGCTATGAACCTAAGACTAGTAATAATGTCAGTAAAGATACTTCTAATGAGGTTAGGGAATCTCCTGATGCCCAAATGGTTGAGAAGTTGGTGTTAGATGATAAGTTTGAGAAGAAAACTGTTTTTCCTACTGTTGCTAAGATATAATTTGTTAGACCTAAACAACAAGAAAAACCAGTTAGGAAACTAGTTAAGTATGATAAGATGTACATGTCACAAAGTCCTAGGGGAAATCAAAGAAACTGGAATAATCAGAAGTCCCAACAGCTAGGAAGTGACTTTGTGATGTATAATAGAGCTTGTTTTGTCTGTAGAAGTTTTGACCATATGCAGGCTAACTGCAATTACCATTAAAGGGAAAGGGTGGTATCTGGGAATAATTATACAAGTATGAATTACAATTATTCTGCTAAAAAGGCCCACCCTAGTGCTCACAGGAACATGGCTCCAAGAGCAGTTTTAATGAAAACTGGCCTAAGATCACTTAATACTGCTAGGCCTGTTAATACTGTTCATCCAAAAACTACAGTTTATAGTAGTAGACCAATGTCATGTTTTTCTAAATCAACACAATCAACTATAAAGAGGACCTATCAAATAAAAACAACATTAACTAACAAAAATTTTAGCTAAAAAGTTAATACTGCTAAGGGAAGTTTTTATAATGCTAGGCCAAAAGCAGTTAATACTACTAGGCTAAATTCAACAATAGTTAATGTTGTTAAGGCAAATCAGGTTAATGCTGTTAAGGCCTTAGCATGTTGGGGTTTGTAGACCTACCAAACTTAATAGTGCATCAATTACTTTGAAGAAACATAATTATGTTGATGCATGAGGCAGATCTAAGTCGGTGATGGCTTGGGTCCCCAAAGAAAACTAATTTCCTTATTTTTATGTACAGGGTCATCCACAAAAAGAAGATCAAGGCTATGTTGACAGTGGATGCTCAAGACACATGACAGGGAACATGTCCTATCTCTCAGACTTTAAGGAATTTGATGGAGGATATGATACCTTTGGGGGAGGAGCCAAAGAAGGGAAAATTACTGGTAAAGGAACTCTTAAAACTGGTAAGCTTGATTTTGAGGATGTATACTTTGTCAAGGAGTTACAATTTAACCTTTTTAGTATTTCATAAATGTGTGACAAAAAGAATAGTGTTCTTTTTACTGACACTGCATGTTTTGTTCTGTCTCCAGACTTTAAGTTAGCTGATAAAAGTAAGGTTTTACTTAAAGTTCCTAGAAAGAACAACATGTACATTGTTGATATAAAAAATATTGTTCCTAAAGAGAGTTTAACTTGTCTTGTTACAAAGGCTACACTTGATGAATCAATGCTATGGCATTGGAGGCTAGGTCATGTAAATTTTAAAACTATTAATAAGCTTGTTAAGGAAAATCTTGTGAGAGGTTTACTTTCAAAACATTTTGAAAATTACCAAACTTGTGTTGCTTGCCTTAAGGGAAAACAACACAAAGCCTCTTGTAAGTCCAAGATTCATAACTCTATTACTCAACCTTTATTCATGTCGCATATGGACTTGTTTGGTCCAACTTTTGTGAGCAACTTAATGAATAAGAAATATTGTCTAGTTGTCACTGATGATTATAGCATATTTACTTGGGTTTTCTTTTTAGCATCTAAGGATGAGACTAGTGGCATTCTTAAAAGCTTTATACCTGAGATAGAAAATCTAGTTGATAAGAAAGTAAAGATAATCAAATGTGACAATGGAATAGAGTTCCAAAATAGAGTTATGAGTGATTTTTGTGAAAAGAAAGGAATTAAGAGGGAATTTAGTGTAGCTAGAACTCCTCAGTAAAATAGTGTTGCTGAGAGGAGAAATAGGATACTAATTGAGGCTGCTAGAACCATGTTAGCTGACTCTAAGTTACCTACTACATTTTGAGCTGAAGCAGTTAATACTGCTTGCTATGTGCAGAATAGGGTATTAGTAGTTAAGCCTCATAATAAGACCCATTATGAACTATTTAGAGGTAGAACACCTGCTCTAAGCTTCATGAGACCATTTGGGGTGTCATGTTACCATTCTTAATACCTTAGATTATTTGGGCAAGTTTGATAGAAAGTCACATGAAGGATTCTTTGTTGGATACTCATTAAATAGTAAGGCTTTTGGGGTATACAACATCAGAACCAGGAAAGTAGAAGAAAGTTTGAATATAAGGTTCTTGGAGGATAAGCCTATTATTGCAGGTGATGGACCAAAGTGGCTATTTGATATTGATGTTCTAACAAAATCAAGGAATTATGTGCCAGTTGTTGCAGGTACAAACTCTAATGATTTTGTAGGTACAGAAGAAAGTGTTGGTACATGTCATTCTAGCAAGGAGATAGGATCTAGCTAATACTACATTTTGATGCCACTGTGGAAAGATAGTTTACTATTTGATTCTTCTTTAAAGAATGCTAGTAATGATGAACCACAACCTTTTAGTGATGCTGAAAAGAAGGATGATGAAGGTGTATGTAAAGAAAGTGGAATTGCTGATCAAGAGAAATCTAAAAATAGTACTCAAGGTGTTAATACTGCTGGGCCAAGTATTAATACTGAACCAAACATGTTTTCTTTGGGAGATAATGCTACACTTGAAGCCGCACATGCTGATTTCTTTAGTGGAGAAACAGAAGTGGACATGAGCAACATTACTACCGCATATCCAGTTCCTTCTACTCCAAATACAAGAATCCATAAAGATCATTTACTTGATCATGTGATTGGTGATGTATAGTCTGGTGTATTGACAAGGAGAATGACAAAGACTACAAATGAACAAGGGTTTATTAGTGCTGTTTCTGAAGGGAAAACTCACGAAGACCTTCATACTTGTCTGTTTGCTTGTTTCCTATCCCAGGAAGAGACCAAAAAAGTAATCCAAGCATTAAAAGATCCAAGTTGGATAGAAGCTATGCAAGAAGAGCTTCCACAGTTCAAGTTACAACGGGTTTAGATATAACACCCCGTGTTTTAGGGTCATTGACATCGTCAATAAATTCACTAAGTATTTTTAGTATTTTATGCATTTGCTTTAAATCGTAAACGTTAAGTTAAATCGCGTACGCTAAAAATTATCGTTCAATGTAAACGGGCATCAAACAAATAAATGTTTACATCAAGCAAGTGTTAAGTAATTATTTTACGTTTCATGATAAAATACGTTTAGGCATACCCGGAACCACCATAATTAATCTACGCTTCAACAAATACCCACATTTATACCCAATACCCAAAATACTGACAATATTATCACATATCTGTTGCTAGTGCCGGAAATGATGTATAAATATCAAAGATATTTGTTTATGACTTAGAGCACATGTTATATAAAGTTTTCAGCAAAGTCCTGCCAACTAATACTTACAAGTTTACTTACACACACTATTTCCCATCCTTTATTCTTACACTAAGCCCCCCCTCCATGTGCTCTTACTCAAGGGTTAACCAATAACATGGGTAGGTTTTACTTAGATATTTGTATGATATTAACTAGCAAGTAAACAACATACATGTTCATTTCCAAGTGTAAACCCCCCAAAAAACAATCTCTTCCAATTTCGCTCTAAGAGCCCAACGGTCTCAAAACCCCTAATAAAATAAATTCCATAGCTGATTATCTAAAACCATAACAACATTCTACATCATTCCTAATGATAACATAAGGTTTGCGAAGATTGCTAAAGGTTTACAAGTATCTAACACGAAAGCACAGTTTAGGGTTTTGTGGAAATTTAGGGTTTTCTAGAGTTGCAAGCTTGTTTTGGTTTCTAAACAAGGTGTAGATCTTGTTTCATCATGCACCACACTTCATATTAAAGGTTACCTAAAACACTTAATATCTTGTGCTTCATATTTTTACATATATTAGGTCTATGTACAAATCACCATTTAGGACTTTGAACATAAAAGGAGTTTTTACTTGTGATATCTTTAGTAGCACTTTTTCATATATTAAGTTGGTAATACATGATATGAAGGGATTAATAACAAGAAGTTACGATAAAATACGATTTACGTTAAATACTATACTGGTTTTAATAAGAATAAACTTTATAAGCAAGTATAAAATAGTCAAAAACTAAAGTTAGTATATTTTTCGACAGATTATACATACTTTTAGGATCCAAATGATAAGAAATGAAAATTTTCAATTTAATAACGAAGAGTATGACTTACGCGAGTTTACGACAATAAATACTTTTAAAAAACTATTTTTATAAAAGTTTACTATTCATGACATAAACTTTTATTTTGTAAACCTCAGAAATATATTGAAACTTTCAATTACGAAAAAGTACTCAAAGAATAGCTAAAACAGAGCTATCAACGAATAAGATACGACATTTTACGAGGTTGTTCGACCACTAAAAACGATAAAAATAAACTTAGTTCTGTTGTGAACATAAAAAAATCATTGTTCACCATATGTTCCAAATGTTGAAAATGTCAAATATTTATAACACGTCTTAATACGAAAGCATGGCACAAGACACGTCAAAATCGGGCTTAAAACGCGAAAGTTATGTGTATTTACTAAAGAGGCAAATATAAAAGACGTTTTTTACTTTATATATACTTGTAACTAAACGAATTAAATTGGGGGGTGATTAGCTAATAGAATTATATGTGGTTTTAGGTTAATCAAAGTGCAATTACTAGGGAAGTTTCTAATGAGGCCTCTTCGGTGGCTATCGATGAGTTTTGGATTTACGATTAAATGTCCTAGCTCCACATACGTCCACACGACCTCTTAAATTATGATAGCTTCAAACGATAGTATGATGTAACTAAAATGAGTATATATGTAGTTTGTTAGTTCAAAGACTTGAGTAACCATGACACCTATCTTAACTAGTTGCATTTGGCGTTACGTACAACGTTTTCAATAGGATATTTCATTATCGCTTTACTCACTCGAGGTGATTTTATACCCCACGTTTTACTGATTTTACTTATGTTATTTTGGGTGAGAACATGCTATTACAAATTTATGATTGGTTTAATTCATTACCTAGCATTTGAAATACTTTTTACAAATTTGGATATATTGCTTGTTTACATATTTTTCGGAAAACAAGGAACCATTTCATAACTGTTACCGAACCCGAATGATTATACGGATTAGCTAAGTGGATGAACTTTACATTACCTTGAGGGTAAGCGCGAGTGTTATGAAATAATCTATTGGGGGGTTGACTACTCTCGTTCGGGTGATTAGCTATCACTAGTTCGAGATCGAACTAACAAACGTTATAACATTGTCGGAGTAAAATATGATATACTGATGAATCTGAATCCTTACTGTGCCTTGAATAAAGTGGCATACTTATATGAGTCTATGTAGCGGTTCCATAACTTAGAGTAACCGTAATTATTGTTTTATACTCATATGAATATTTATGTTGCCTTGAATAAAGTGGCAAATCAAACTTGGAAACATTTTGGAATATTGTGCTCATTACAATATATATTTGAAACATTTTGGGATATTGTGCTCATTACAATATATACTTGGAAACAATTTGGGAATATATATATTTGCAGGAAACCTATATATGTAGGTTTATGCGTTGCAAGTCTTGTATGGGCGAAACTTGGAACACAGTAAACCTATATATATAGTTTTTGAGATTTACAGTTATTTGTACAAAAACCTATTAACTCACCAACTTCAATGTTGACACTTTTAAACGTTAACGGATAAAGTTCATTTGGCAATAATGTCGTGAAAATTATGTTAAATAGATAACGTACATGGTATAGTGGATATTAGAATATTGACTTGACATATTAAGGCATTTACTTGATATAAACGTAGATAGAATTGGCATAGGTAGTTGCGTGAGCTCGTTTACTTTAGTTATGTAAACTACGTTATATAATGGAATAAAGCAAATATTTTCCCGTGAAAAAGTAGTATTTAATATAATATAAGTAGAAATGACAGTGATAAAAATTGTGGGTTGTTACATTCCCCTAACCTTACAAAAATCTCGTCCCGAGATTTAGTTGAGTGATAGAGTGATATTTGGAAACAGAAGTTCTTAGCTTTTACAGTTTCTGGTCTGATAGCCTACTTTGTTACAATTCTGACACCTGACAGTACAAGGTCCTGTGTGATGCAGTGTACACTTCCTACATAAGGGATGAGGTCCATTATGTCCACGGTTTCCATAAGTCCTGAAGGTTTCCTGTCTTCCATTTTGCTGCTGGTGGTAATCATTGTTACGGTTGTTATTGTTGTTGTTATGGTTATTTTGGTAGTTGTTGTTGTTGCGATCATTGGGGTAGTTATTGTTGTCACGATTATTGGGGTAGTTGTTGTTGTCATGATTATTGGGGTAGTTGGTGTTGTTGTTGTTTCTTCTATCATCAAACTTTCGTTTGTGATCATTGGTTCCTTGCTCAGCATCGTGCTTTGTTACCTGATCCATTAACCTCTGGGTTATGGTAATGGCTTCCTCCAAAGTTTGAGGCTTTGAAGCGGTAACATTTCCTTCAATACTTCTGGGTAATCCCCCGATGAAAGCTTCCATAAGTTTCTCAGTGTTTGGTACCATATTTGGACATAAGACTGCTAATTCCTGGAATCTTCTAGCATAAGTCTTGAGATCATTTCCTTTCACAACCAAGTTGTAAAATTCGTCTTCCATTTTCTTGACTTCAGTTCGAGGGCAATACTTATTGGTCAAGAGCCTTTTCAATTCAGTCCAGGCTATCTTGTCGGCTTGCTCTATTCCAATAGGTTTGGCATAGGAATTCCACCAGGACAAGGCATCCTCGGTGAGAGTACCAGTAGCAAATTTCACTTTGCAGTCCTCGGTACAGTTGCTACGAGAAAATACCGATTCAGTTCGTTCAAACCAACGAATGAGACCAACAGCTCCTTCCGTACCATTGAAGTAGAAAGGTTGGCAACTCATAAACTCCTTGTAAGTGCATTTCCTTGCTATAGGAGTTTCTCTTGGTCCCGGTGTTCCTGTTGGGATTACTATCACTTGCAATTGTTGCAGATATGCTTTCAGAGCTGAGGAAATGCCATCAGTAATCAGTTGTTGGATAGCAGCTAAAGTTATGGCCGGTGTTTCAGATGTTGATGTCCTTTTGGGAGGCATTCTATCAACACAAGAGAACACGTAGGAAAAATGACATCACAAGTTTGGAAAGTAATAAAAGAAAATGTGATGCTTAAAATGCTTAAAGAATAATGCTTATTTTTGAATTTTTAAGCACTTAAAGGTTATGGTATGATTCATGAAGACGGAGATAATGATGCAATGATGGAGATGATGATGAAAGAGAGATAAGTTGGAAACAATAAGGTATGAAACGGGATTGCCTTTATAAATAACTTGTCTGTTTACTGTACATAACAAGATTTGACAAGCGTTATTATTTATACCACACATCTCGTGCTAGTATAAAGCTAATAACTAGTCTAAGAAGTTTTTGATTTCGAACCGGTAGAAGACATCCCTAAAGATCTTCCTGATCTGTTGTGTCGAGCTTTGGATTTTTCTCATATGATCGTTTCAAGATAGGAAATATCCCCCCACTGTAGTGAGTCAAAAGCAACTTAATCTGTTTGGCCACTAATTTCTTCCTTTGAAGTTTGATAATCTGAGAACGGACTCTCTCAAGTTTGATTTTTAGTTCGTTACTATTCCTTTGTGTATACATATCTATTAATTCTCAATTCTTCCATCTTCTCAATAACGAGCAAAGAGTGCTCTTCTAAGAATTCAAAAATATCTTTCGCTTGTTCCAAGCGTGATGTTTCAAACCATCTTAGTTGAACATTTCCTATTTCAAATATTTGAGGTGGGGTAGGAGTATAAACTGAGGAAGATGGTGATACCAAATTACGGGTTTGATTCCGAGATGGATTAGATAACGTAGTTGAGGAAGAAGATGGGGAACAGATTCGTTTCTTAGGTGGTAATAGTTCTTCAGGAACAAAGAAATATCGAGGATCAAATAGTAGTGATGGTGGTAATACCGAAGATGGAGTCAAAATAGCTGGTGGAGTAATAAGATCTTCTGGTTTGTGATGAAAAAAGTAATAATCCTTAGCAATAAATGCTTAACTCCATCAAACAAGGATTAATGTAGAAAGAAGAGAATACTGGTGGATCATATTATCTTTAAGTTTTTTCAGAAGAGATAAAAGAAATGCATCCCGAGAAGCTGGGAAATAATCCGATGAGACCGAAGTATAGTTGAGAATATTCATAGAGGAAAAAGCATCCTCAATATCGGAAGTAGAGTGGTTGGAAGAAGACATCGTTCTAATAACAACCCAATTTGTAAATAACTAAGTTTATATTATGTAATAGTATAATAGATATGTATCTTTTACATACCTATTCCGGAATGTAGTGGCACGGAGGACTTTGATGGCTGAAAAAGAAAATGTGTTATAGTTAAGGTTTTAACCTTGTTCTCTATAACCATGGCACTAATACCAATCTGTAAAACACCCCTAATTTTTATAATATAATCAGCGGAAGCTAATCTGGTGTATTTCTTCAGGAAACAACATCATAAACATAGAAAATGGCCGCAAACGAGACGTTTGTTCCAAAAGATACGTTATCATTCATTAAAATCAAAGTCTTACAATGCAGGTCCCAAAATCTGGTTAGACATACAATGTGAATGATAACAATTTTAGCCATCTTCGAGTCCCATTTCACTCCGGCCTTATATTTCTCATAACCTAAGATCAACATGCAAAAAGTCAACACAAAGGTTTGAGTGAAATCATAGTTTGATAAATAGTTTAAATACAAGTCATAGTGTAATAATTGTACAAACACAATTTATTATGAAATGGTAATGTTATGATCTTGGGTCACGTAATTATATACCCGTTATTTGTAATAATTGCAACGAATACAATTATCATAGTAACAGTGTATTATTGTGTTATCATCTTGTTTGTCTGTTATTGGTCTTGTTCCTTGTCTAAGCAGAATCGCACGAACACTCATTATCATCAAAAGTCAATTTAATGACTTGAAGAGCTCATAATATCAACATATTAACATCCAAAGTTTAATTTAACGGACTTGTAGGATTTATGACACTAACACATTATCATCCAAAGTCAATTTAATGACTTGAAGTCAAATTTAACGACTTGTAGGATTTATGACACTAATACATTATCATCCAAAGTCAATTTGACGACTTGAAGTCAAATTTAACAACTTGTAGGATTTATGACACAACACATATCCATCCAAAGTTAATTTTAACGACTTGCAATGTCAAATTTAACGAATGGTAGGATAGATAACTTAGAAGCAATTGTAATGAATCGTCAGGATAGAAACATTAATTTGGAAAAACACTTGTATTCGTAATTTATAGCAGGTATCCCCCTCACGGGTTTATGAAAAGATTAAAATGTGAGGCTATGAACTCACTAAGTCCTTGAAGTCAAATTTAACGACTTGAAGGATAGATAACTTAGACAGCAATTGTAATGATATGTCAGGATAACATGTAATTTGGAAAAACACTTGTATTCGTAATTTATACAGAGTACCCCCTCACGGGTTTATGAAAAGATTAAAATGTGAGACTATGAATTCACTAAGTCTTTGAAAAGTAATCACAATGTTATAAGATAAACGAGTATGTAAAAGAGTTTGTAACAAGCATGTATCCCCCTTGCGGGTTTATAAAACATGTAAATAAGTAAAGGCGAGGTTATGAACTTCACCTGATAGGTAGATGTAATAAATATTCCAAAATGAAAGCTGACGACCTTATCACAATCTTAACCGGGGAAGGTTGATATAGCAAAATGATAGGTAAACGCTACGTCACGGCAACTATGAATATGTCAATCTTAGGAAGTATTGTAACTCTAAACTATTGGTTCAGAGAGTCCTAATATTGTTATTAGTTTGATTGGAAAGTTTTGGAATTATAGTATCATCATTCGGCCATCATAATTCAGAAGTCATTCATAAACATTTGAGGAGCTATGGGCACTATAAATCGTAAACCCAACACTCATCAGAACGTAATACCGAGATAAAACCCTTAATATGAACTCGCTCCCAAGTATTGTGGTACAATATAGCTACCGGATGATCGATTTTAAGAGCGTATTATTTAATATCAAGAAATGTTAAGCACGTAACGTTAAATTAAAGTTATGTCTTTGTAATGTATTTAAATTAACATTTTTATACTTTTTCAAAATGTTACATTTTAGACCCTTGAGAAAAATGAAAAAAAAGTGGGCCAAATTTTACCCTCAGAGTTTGCACTTTATACGAGTTTGGTCGTATCAAGTTTAAAAGAATACCAAGTAAACTTGTACTTGAAAAGTGACAAAATATACCTTGTAGTTATAAAACTTTGATAAAATGACATTTTTAGTCCATAGTTATAAGTTTCTGAAAGTTACGATATATACCATCGTTGCATGGATTATATAACAAAACATGTCCAAATTTGCCATGCAAGGGCTTAGTTTAACATTTCAAAAGATATTTTAGGTTATCATAAACTAAAATATGAAGTTTAAACATAATAAAGTTAAAATACGATTCGTAAAGCTTAGGCAGCGAAACGGTTCGAATTAGGGTTTTAAAACAAAACGTGCGGGTTTTAAGTTCAAATTCCTTTAATAATAAATAAAGTGGTTATTTTAACATTTAGTTAGCATGATAGGTTAGATTTATAACAACATTTAACTATTATTACATTTTATTTTTAAAAAAACGCCAAATTAGGTTTCGGGCGTACGGTTTGAATCCAAACATGGAAAATGAGAATGAAAAAGAGTTATTAAACTTAACAAAGTTTTATTAGATCATATGAACCATATAAGGGTAGTACAGTACGAAGACAGATAGAACCTGGGTTTGAGCTTATAGCTTGAAAACGGGTCGAAATCCGTGACTTTTAAGCTTCGTACGCCTAGAATAACGACTCCGGGGCTTCTTTTTCTTGTTTAATTTGCTTCACTATGTTCTTGGACTTTCTTAGGATCTCTTAGATTTCATATTGAGCAAAGGATTTCTGCTATGTTGGGTTATAGAGGAGGAAGTGGGGGATGAGTTGAAATGAACATGGTTTGCCCCTATTTATAGCAATTTCGAAACTTAGAGGCCAAGGTAAGGGGGTGAGGTGTCTCATTTATGTAGTGGCTGAGTTAGGGAGTCTAGGATATGACAAGGAAAAGCTAGGATAGTAGATAGGATGTGTTGGAAGGCTTATAAGGGGTGTTTGTGTCTACGGCTTGAAAAGAAAGAACAAGAGAGCATGTGATGTTTTCTTAATCAAAAATATTGGAGATATTTGTTGTCGAATGTGTGTAAGCTGCTTAGGAAGGTGAGGTTCTTGTCATGGAGGTGCTTGTTTGCAAAAAGATTAGTTAAAATGGGTCAAAATGAAAGAAAATAGGTTTCTGGTTCATTAGGGCTTATTTAGGGTTTTCAAGCTTGTAATTCGTGTACATTTGATCAATAATGATGAATTAATGTTTTTAAGGATTGTATTAAAAGGATTAATAGACAAGAATTGTAGGTGGTTCAGGTTTAAAATGGGCGAAAACGAGTAAACGGGTCCAAATTTCCATAGGCTACAATTAGGGTTTCTTATGGATTCAATTTGCATATCGTTGAAGTAAAAATGAAGACATGATGATGTCAAAGATTGAGAATGTTGTAAATTAAGTTTTTAATTACACTTATTTGAGTATTGGTTTAAGGTTTACAAAGGGAAAAAACAAAAAACGGGTCATGTTTTAGTATTTCGCCCGTGTTAGGGTTTTTTAGACTTATGTATTAGGGTTTAGAGTGTAAAAAATGTGTATGAAATGTTTATGATATAATAATTAGGGTTTACACATTGTATATTGAGTGTAGTATCTTATACAAAAGTGGCGGTGAAGAAATTGGAGGTAAAAACGGATGTAAAATGCTATTTCAGAGATCATATCTTAATGAAATATGTATATTGAGCTTTTTAACGGACTTGTACATTGACTTGGAGGAGTTTTATATTCAAATGAGATTGTTATATACATTGTACAAAATGATTAAGTAGCTCTACATTTTGCTTTAGATATTAACCCTTTACGAAATTAGGATTTAGAGGTATACGATAACGGTTTTAAAGCCCGTTTTGATATAATGTTGCGAATGGTACATTATAGGAATAATGTACTTTGTAATAATGATATGAGGATATTGAATTGACATGTTATGATGTTTGCTTGACATATATAAAGACAGGATTGTCATAAGTAGGTTGCGTGAGCTTGTCTACTTTAGTTATGTAAGTTACCTTGCATATTGAGATATTGGTAACACAAGTAATGTAATAAAGCGAAAAATTTCCCCGTACAATTGTGATCATAGTAAAATAGGTTTTGAATTTGATGAAAATTTTTGGGTTGTTATATATATTAATCCGGTTAGGAGCTTGTGGGAGAAAAAGCTACAAATTACATACATGAGCTCTTAAGATTTCTAAATAATCCTTGTCTAGCATCCTACTCATACTTAACACTATCGTTTTTCGTTCTTTGTGAATTTCCGCGAACGCTTAGCCTAAAAGTTAAGGAACAAGCTAGAGCTCAACACGCTCAATCAGGTCAAAATTTATTCTTATTCTACCCAGTAGGAAAGTCAAAATTGTGACAAAACACTTACTTTATTTTTGAAAATTTTAAAAAATTTCATATTTTTTTAAATTTTGTGGGAAAAACGTGGTACGTGAGAACCAACAGGCAAAGTAGGTAATTTCATATCGAGAGTGATACTACCCCCCATACTAAAACTAAACATTGTCCTCAATGTTTCCTAGCCTAAGGCTTAAAAACCCCATACTAGAACTCAAAAAGTCGAATGCATAATCCAAGCATGAAGAGATTATCACAAAAATCTTAAGCCGTTTATCAATTATGCTAGAAGATAAATGTTAGTCGATAATAATCTAGGATATCGGATTTCCACAAACTAATGGCAAGCAAAGGCGTGGAAGCTCGAGTGGCCGGGGAACAAAACACCGAACACACGAGAGTCTCAGAAAATTTTGGGTTAATCATGCAACAATCCACAAGTAC
Source organism: Tanacetum coccineum (assembly GCA_026074375.1). NCBI lineage: Eukaryota > Viridiplantae > Streptophyta > Magnoliopsida > Asterales > Asteraceae > Tanacetum > Tanacetum coccineum. The sequence goes on from BQNB010060735.1 coordinate 21,066, forward strand.
AAACAACAAAGAATCGGAAAGAGTACAAGCCTCCTCACCATCAACAATAGAAAATAAGAAGAGAATATAGAAAGAATAAGCCAAGGGGTGCCTCCCACTAAGCGCTATGTTTTTTGGTAACTGAGTGCACATAGCTTGACTCGATCCCCGAATTCATGTCATCTTGGAGAAAGTGGTGGAGAATCCTGAACTACCTGTGTGGTAAGATCCTCTCCACAAGTAATGGCTTTAACACGATGACCATATCCTTAAAAGTTTGTACCATCGGGTTTGAAATAACTCAATGGTTCCGTAGGAAAAACTTTGGTAAATGTGGTGAAAATGGTCTCAGACCAAACGAGTTTTTTAGCTTTTCCGAGAATATCTTAAGACGAGAGTTGAAGAGTAAAACTCGATCACAACATTGAAAATGCGGTTTTTGATCTTTATAGTCGTGAAGCTTCTTCGTCCTCTGTTTATAAATCAAAGAATTCTCGAAAGTCTTGATCACGAAGCTCAATAAGTTCATTAGTAGAAGCTTACGGTGATCACAGACCCGCCGTTTTAAGATCGAAATTGAGCATGTTTCCAAGCCCAATATGCATATGCTCTAAATTCGATAGGTAAATGAAAGACTTTTTTTCGTACACTAACTTGTAAGGCGAGTACAACCATTGTGGTGCTAGTTTTCGACATAGTGCCCGGTTTTCTCCAAACCGTCCTTTCAAGATACGTTTTAAGAACCTCGATTGGATACCTCCACTTGATCGCAAATCGTTTGAGGGTGATCAGACGTAGCAAGACGATGAGTTCCCCCAAAACTAAGACATTACTTTAGCAAACTGATCATTACAAAAATGGGTCCCACGATCGCTTATAATAGCTCTAGGTGTTTCGAATCAGGCAAAAAGAGACTTCAAAAATTTTACTACAACACGAGCATCATTTGTGGGGAGCGCCTTTGCTTCATCCCATTTTGAAAGATAATCAACGGCAATGAGGATGTATTTATTCCCATGTGAAGACGGAAATGGTCCTATAAAATCAATACCTCATACATCGAAGATTTCACAAACTTAGATAGCGTTTTGAGGCATCTCATCTCGTTGTGAAATTTTGCCTTGTCTTTGACACGTATCACAAGATTTGATCATCGTATAGGCATCTTGATATATGTTGGCCAAAAGAAACCGGCATTAAATACTTTTCGACGGTGATGATTGGCACTATGGATTGGCCCCCGGTGGGGATCCTTCATGACAACTTTGTGGATATCAATAGCTTCTTAGCCCATTGCACGACATCGTCGAATGATTTAATCCGCACAAATACAAAATGATAAGGATCGTCCCAGAAATAATGTTTAACATCCTTGAAAAACTTCTTCTTTTGTTGAGTCGTCATTCCTTTGATGATAAAATTCCCTGCATGGTAATTTGCATAATCGACAAACCATGGGGTGCTCTCACTAGCTATTGCACCAAGATTCTAAAGGAAAATGTTCATTTATGTCTTTTTTTCTAACGACATAACCTATGAGGATTCTCACGTCTAGATAAATGATCACGCCGTAAGGTTCTCTACTTAATCTTAAAAAGAAGAGTCCTTTTTTTCACGGATGGTGATATCAAATTCTGTAGAGAAGAAACCCACCCAGCAGCAACCTCTGCTTAGCGTCTTGTTTGTTCATAAGGTACTTAAAGCCGAGTGATCTGTATACACTAATGCTTAGATAAGACAAAGATATGGCTAAACTTCTCAACAAGACATACACAACGGCAAGCATGTTCCTTTTCGTGGTAGTGGTAATAAATTTGAGCTGTTGTCATTGTTTTACTAGCATAATGTGATAGGCTGAAAGTGCTCCGATCTTCGTTGACCTAAAAACCGCACCAATCGCGAAATCACTAGCATCACAATGAGTTCGAAAGGTAGGTCCAATCCGGATAACTAAGATCGGAGCTTCCGGTAAGCTACTTTTTAAGGTCTGAAAAGTCATCAACACAATCCTAGAAAACACAAACTGTGTTTCCTTCTCAAGAAGGAGAGTCTTATAACGTCTAGCAATTTTGGAAATCTTGATAAAACGACGGTAAAAAACCTGCATGACCTAGGAAACCTCCAACACCTTTCACGGTAGGTACCGGGTGAGTATCTGTACCGATAATATCTACTTTAGCATGATCGACCTCAATTCTTGACTTTGAAATTTTATGCCCTAACACAATTCCTTCTCTACACATAAAGTGACACTTCTTCCAGTTAAGAACTAAATTCGTGTCCTCACACCGTTTTAGCATCTTTTCTAAATTGGAGAGGCATGAATCAAAACTATCCACAAAGACCGAGAAATCATCCATAAACACTTCCGTAGTCTAATGTCGGATCATATCAAGGAATATGCCATCATACACCGTTGGGAAAGTACCGGGAGTATTACACAAACCAAATGCATGCTACGGTATCGTGAAAGTTCATACGGCATGTGAAAGAAGTTTTCTCCTGTCTTGGGGATCTATTGGTATTTAGAAATACCTTGAAAATCCATCTAGAAAACAATAAAACTCATTTCCGGCTAATCTTTCTATCATCTGATTCCCGTAGATATAGGATTTGCATACATTTGTGAATTTTTTGAAAATTTGATTTTGAACCAAAACCCTAATTTTATTTTCAAACCACTCACGTTAGAAACATAATAAAATTATTGTTATGCATTGTTAATCCAATCCAAAAATGTTTTCAAACACATGCATAATGATCTCATGAACAAATTTTGAGATACATAATTCATATGTATTTTTTGACTTGTTTGGTTGAGCAAAATCAAACTAAGGAGCGTTTGGGTTAACTCTTAGGATTTTATATTTTGGTCGAGTTAATCGTTACTCTACATTTGTTGCATATAGGCACACACTAGGCACTAACTCAAAACATAAAAACAAGTATAAATGATTAATATATGGGCTTGTTCATGATCTTCTAGGTAACAATGCCTCGAGCTACCGGTCAAGATCATCAAAAGACAAGAAACTACATACCCTTAATATCAAATGAGTTTAGTCAACATTTGCTAAACACAATGGAAATTCTTGAAAAATGATATTTTCATGAGGGAAGTTGTAACATTTCTCAATTTCAGGTCATTTTACGACTCCTATTATTAGTCACTGTTCATTTTAGTCTGATACGCGTTTACTTTTAATTTTTGCTTTTGAGCTAAATCGCGTAGACTAGAAATAATCTTTTAATGTAAACGGTCATCAAATAAATTAAGGTTTACATCCACCAAGTAAGAAATAATTATCAAGAGGATGATTATGTACTTTGCGTATCTTATTTTTATTGGTCATGCAAAAGGGTTACGTATCGCAATAAAATACGTTTGAACACACCGCAGAAATACCTAAACTGATCTAGACTCAAACCAATACCCGCTTTTAAAAATAAAATAAAAACCTTAACACAAAAATTTAATCAATTTTGTGCATATAACCCACTAGGGGCCGGTTAGGGGTCCAAAACAAGTAGGAAATCTTTCTAATGATCCTTACAAGTACTAGTACTTCCTCTAACTCATTAATACTTGTCCTAATGGTCTCCTATTAGTCATTTACACATTGGTTAAGAACCATTGTGCCTCTTGATTTCCTTTGTGCCGCGGATGACTAGGAACCAACACACAAATCCATAAGATTTGCTAGCTAAGCCAAATCTTGTACATCTTGAGAGTAATTAAGAATGGTACTAAGATGGTTTAGTAAAACCATGTGTTAGCAACTAGGAAACTCAAAAACCACCTCCTAAGGCACAAATTTGGTTCGGTGTGGGTGGTTTGTGAAACCAAGAGAGCTAACTAGCTTCTCATCCTATAAATAATATTCACTAGCTCACTTAACACATTTCCAAACTCTTATATACTTTCTTCTCTCATTCGGATCACAAAACGCAACCATACACTCCTATTTGTCACATTTGAGAACACGACACAAGCTAAGGGATAATACAACGAGTGCACAAGGGGTCTACGAGCTAAGGGCTAGCACACATCACGTCCACTTCTCAATCTAAGAGCTATAGGACCCTTGTAAGTCCCTCACGACACTTTGCAATTCATAGTTTAATTGTCGCTTGATTTCTAGACTTGTGTCGCGACCCATATAGGGTTCACGCACCTATATATGTACATGTTATACTTGTGTGGTGCAAAGACCTAATTAAAACGCATGTACAAAGATGGATTATGTCAATCTAGGGGCTTAAGTGCCCTATTTATATGAAAAACTTGGACCTAGACGTAAACAATATACATTATACACAAAATGGTAAGAAAACTATACGTGAACTTTCTTGTAAACACGACATGAAGACTAAGGAATGTGTAGGCAACCTTATCTAGCGTGTGCATGTAGCGAACACGACCCTATGCATGCAAAATAAGCTCACATTTGGTATACTAGCTCGTTAACGGTGTCTTAAGAGGTACTAGAACACCTAACGGGCCACTAATGGCTTCGTTTAACCCACGCAGCCCACACTCGGGCCCAACAGGCCCAACAGTGGAGACCCTAGCTTATTAATAAGCTCTACGAGCTTATTAAGGTGACCTACGAGCTTATTGAAACTTATATAGGCCCTTATACCCTTTAAAAACCGAACGAACCTTAATGGACCTTGGTACTAATTTTCAGTAAATGGTTGTTGGGCCAACGAGCCCAATAAGCTCAAAATAAGCTCATCCGAGCTTATCAATAAGCCAAACAGCTTAAGCAAACTTAAATAAGCTTAACGAATGCATTTGTACTACCCGGACTAACTATAACATTACCAGTAGTAACCATTATGGTACTACCAGTACTAATGACAATATTATTCTACCAGGAGTAACTAATATGCTACCAGTAGTAATGACTATATCTACCAGTAGTAACCATTATATTACTACCAGTACTAATGACAATATTATTCTACCAGGAGTAACTAATATGCTACCAGTAGTAATGACTATATCTACCAGTAGTAACTATAAAGACCTAAATTTCATTTTTGTAAACTTAAAGGACTAATTATGTAATTATCAAAACTAAAGGGTTTACAGTGTAAATGTTTATATTTTATAAACCTAGGGACTAAAGTGTAATATCTAGAAGCTTAAGGGTATATTTGTGATCAAAAGTGAAATAATAAAACGCTTAAAGAATCGGTCGAATATTAATATATTCGGACATTAAACGGGTTTAATTTACGACTTAATAAATAAGTATATTTATTAAGAAAGTATATCCGTTTTCCCAAGAGCCATCAAACAATTTCAAATACATTAAACACGTACACCACCACACAAGTGATAACAGTATATATAAACTAGCAAATTTATTGTAGTTTATACATTGAGTCTTTAGCCTAAACTTGTAGACTAAGACTGGCCGTATTTACTTAGGTATTTGACGGTGTGATTCATACTTGGATATCTATTATCAATTTCCAGAGGACTATTCACTCAGGTGAGTTCATAGCCCCATGTTTTACAATTATTTAAATGATTTACATCCTTGGGGTGAGAACATGCTTTGTTTTACAAATTGGACGCAAGTGTACATTTTATACAATGTATACATGATTACGTGTTTGCTAAAGTAGCGATAACACACTAAAGTTTATCATGAACTGCCAATTAAATGGATTGTGAGCCGAATGTTTATAGATAGTCTATTTGGGATTGACAATCCCGTTCGGGGTGATTAGCTTTCACTGGGACATCGGGAAACGGGGTATACCATGTCGGATTTGGGATGTTTCGGGTCAGAACATCATTCACGGGCATTCATTGGCAATATATTGCATTCATACATGTCGAGCTTCAGTGTCATGAGCTTAGGAAAACGTGATCACTTTTTATGATGTTTGCATGTGTTGCTAAATCATACACTTGGAAATCTTGCGGTCCTACTATTGATTTACATAAACCTATGAATTCACCAACTTTATGTTGACGTTTTAAGCATGTTTTTCAGGTCAATAAGGCACGAGGTGCGATGATACATTGGAAGTCAATAATTGAAGAGTCAACACTTAAGATTTGGGGTCTTATTACATTTGGGGAATTGTTATAAACCAAAATCTTTATTTATATTGTATGAACTATTGATGCCTTGGGCTTAATGAAACAAAACAAGTATTTTGTTAATCAATGTATCTTTTTCAAAACGACACGTTTAGTAGTCTCATTCTAAGAAGAGATATAGCTTAGATACTCCTGCCAAACTAGCACGGGCTAAAACTAAATAAATACTCCGGAGAAGCTGACTTGTCGAAGGACATGTCAGGTCCGAAGTCACCACCAGAACTCCGGAGAAGCTGGTGTGTCAAAGGACATATCAGGTTCGGAGTTATTAGCTCCGTCCTAATGCAGCGGTATCAAAGGACAACCCGACAAAGGTACAGTCCTTGTGAAGGACCACAATCCTTGGAATGACACGTAGCTGACAGATCGTACCAAGAGAGAGCCCCACGGTTATGTCTTGTAGCGAATCCCAAATAGTATAAAGGGAGAGCTCATTTCCTTGGGACGAGACATATAACACCTACTCCGGACCATATTTTATATTCTCCGCATTTATCTCATATCACCATACTTACTCTTAGGTCGGAGTTGGTCCCGGATTCACACCCCGGGGCGAGCCAACGGTGTTCTTTCTTATTTTTAGCTAGGAGACGAAGGATTAAGCTCCGGAGGAACCAAGCTAAACTTAGTATTCATCACTGTTAAGGTCACTTTTACCAAGCCCAAGTAGCCCACGTAAGTTTACCTCAACATTTGGCGTCATCCGTGGGACCCGGCGTCCCAATCTACCTGAGTCTGATAGATAGTGAAAAACATGACTGACTCGCAGTCGCCGGAGGAAGGGGTCAGAAGGGCAATACCGGAATACAAGGTAGCAGGGCTACAAAAAGGGTCCGTTACATCCTTTCCGCCTAACAATAACCACCCTACTTCGACTTTCATTAGTCAGATAGGAAGCACGTCAAGGGCAACAAATATAAATCCAAATGAAATGCCAGAATCGGAAAAGAAACCCTATCCATCGTCCCTACTGGAACGAACGTCGGCGTCGGCCGCCCAATAAATGACACATAACCAAAAGAGAAGCTCCGAAAAGCAAAACCTTAGTACTAACCGTAAGGGCAAACGTAAAAGTAGAGACGTCGAGGAGCTTGAACAGGCAAGACGAGTCTGGCATAGAACCGTCATAGGAATGATTAAAGGAAATACGAATAGGAAAAGGCCCCGTGAACAGTCGGAACAATGGACGAGCAACAAGATATCGTTTCCTTCTATATCATGATGTCAATTAGTCGATTCTCCTATAATATTAGAAGCACTGATCGAGGGGTTCTGGGTCCGCATGATCTACGTTGATAGAGGAAGCTCTTTCGAGGTTATGTATGAACATTGTTTTTAAAATTGAAGGGCCGAAACAAAGGCAAAGCTTAAAGAGTCCAGAACACCACTGGTAGGGTTCTCCGGCGAAGTAAGCTACCCAATTGGGACCATCAACCTTAGCGTGACTATGGGGGAATTGGGAAGGCTCCAGACTATTATGATGGAATTTGCGGTCGTTAAAAGCCACTCCCCCTATAATGTCATATTAGGATGAACAGGTCTGAGAAGTTTAGGAGCTGTGGCCTCCACTATCCACTCAATGATAAAGTTTCCCACCGCCAATGGGATTGCAACAATGACTACCAAGAGAGAAACCCTCCAAGAATGTCGGAGGATGTAAAAAGTACAAGGACTGGCCATGGAAGGGAGGACCATTCCCCTCAAAATGCAAGCATTTGATTCCGAAGGAGCAACCAGCAAGGACAAAGAAGGAAGTCGAGGACAGACGGACAAAACCAGGGAACCCGACGACATCATACAGCCGTCGCCCATCTCATCTAAGAAATATATTGAAACCTAATTGTAGGCTTCATAGATCATTTTGCCCATCTAGGATATAATAACATTGAATGATATAAAGTACAACGGAATAACAAATAAGAACATCAATGTTATCACAAGGTTTTCTTTATTCATCTAATAAACTATTAACTATTCGACTTTAATCAGTCGACTATGCTATCTAGATAACTAACTATTACACAAACTAATAAGCTAACTATTAGACTCTCATTGGAGAGATCTAACTATGATGGATACTAAAACTATTCACCCTAATACCCTTTATATAGAGGGATATTAAGGCTTACAAAGGAAGCTAATTAATTATATTAGGAAGCTAATTAAAACCTTCCTTTATCTTTGATATTCTTTGACTTTTCAATGCCTATCTTCATGGAAATCTTCCAGCTTTTAATTCTTCCATATGTAGAATACCAAAGTGTCATATTAATCCCTTGTTGTTTCATTCGTCTTCATTTATGCATATGTAATTTTGTAATCATCAAATCTGAGATCCCAACAAAATACACTCAAGTAGATGAAAAAGATAAGGGAAATGATGAATCCCTTGAGAAATCACCAGGAAGTAAGCCTTTGGAGAAGGTGGTGATCCATGACGGCTATGCGAACCAAACCATCACAATTAGGGGAAGCTTAACCGCTGAGTACATATCTGGACTTATAGAGATACTACGTAAACATGCTGATGCTTTCGCCTGGACTCCGACAGACATGACCGGAATTCCCCGCTTCGTTGCAGAACACGAGCTCAAAACATACCCTCACATAGAGCCGAGAGTACAAAGGAAACGGAGCATAGCTTCGGACAGAAGAAAAATAGTAAAAGATGAAGTAACATAATGGCTTAAGGCTATAATAGGTAGAAAGGTACGGTACCCAATGTGGGTGGCCAACCCTGTTCTAGTCAAAAAGCCAGACAACAGCTGGAGGATGTGCATTGACTTTAAAGATCTGAACAAAGCCGGTCCGAAGGACCTATACCCTTTACCAGAGATCGACTGGAAGATCGAGTCCCTAATGGGGTTCAAGTACAAATGCTTCTTAGATACCTATAATGGATACCACCAAATACAAATGGTAAAAAAAGGATGAAGAGAAGACGGCATTCCATACCGATGAAGGAGTCTTTTGTTACACTAAAATGCTTATTTGGACTAAAAAATGTTGGGACTACATATCAAAGATTGGTCGACACTATCTTCGAAGGGCAAATGGGAAGAAACTTGGAAGCATACGTGGATGACATGGTCATCAAAAGTAAAACATAGTTGGAAATGATAAAGGACGTGGAAGAAACACTATTGACACTCAAAAAGATAAACATGAAGCTAAACCTCAAAAAATGTTCCTTCAGAATGGAAGAAGGCAAATTCTTAGGATATAGAGTGACTTCCGAAGGAATCAGAGCAAATCCGGAAAAAACAAATGTTGTAGTGAACATGCCCTCACCAAGCAACCTAAAACAAATGCAACGGCTAAGCTGAAAACTTGCCGCCTTAAACAGATTCCTCTCTAAAGCCGCAGAAAGAGCCCTACCGTGCCTAGACACACTCAAGAAGTGTACAAACAAGAAGGATTTCCATTGGATGATATAGGCTGAAGAAGCATTCCAGGCAATGAAGAAACTAATAGCGGAACTGCCAACATTAACAGCTCCCAAGAAAGAGGAAGAACTTATGGTCTACCTATCAGCGGCCAACGAAGCAGTTAGTGTCGTTCTACTAGTAGAAAGAGATGGAAGACAAATCTCGATCCATTACGTAAGCCGAATACTGCAAGGCGCTGAAATTATCTACCCGCCAATGGAGAAGTTAACTTTAGCACTAGTACATGCCGCTAAACGGTTAAGAATATACTTCCAAGGTCATACAATCAAGGTTATCATGGACAAGCCAATAAGCCAAATATTGAACAATCGGGAGGCAACGGGAAGATTAGCCAAGTGGGAAGTAGAACTTGAAGCTTACGGCATCAAATACGCCCCAAGAAGCGCGATAAAAGCACAAGTTCTCGCCGATTTCCTGGCAGATACAATGGCGGAGGACAGCCCTACACAGGTGAAAACAGACGGGCCAAATGACATTTTAGCATAAGGAGAAAGTATGAAAGAGCAAGAGGACACAGAAACCAAAGCACCTGAAAATCTTAGAGCTGAAGCAGACATATGGAAGTTGTATACCGATGGAGCATCCAACGAGCACGGGTCTAGAGAAGGTCTCATCCTGATAGATCCGGAAGGAGCAGAATATTCATACGCTCTTCGATTAAACTTTACAAACTCAAATAATGATGCGGAATATGAAGCACTGCTAGCGGGTTTAAGAATAGCAACAAAAATGAAGGTCAAAAAAATGAATGCATTTGTAGATTCAAAATTGGTGGCAAACCAAGTGGAGGGGTCGTACGAAGCAAAAGGGGAAAAGATAAAAAAATACAAGGAAAAAGCCTTAGAAATGATCCAAAGCTTCAACAACTTTTAAATAAGTCACATACCGAGGGAAGAAAACAGAAAGGCCGACTCTTTAAGAAAACTAGCAGCGGTGCAGTGTGAAGGACTGACAAATGGGGTACTAATTGAAGAATTCAACGAGAGATCGATGGATATCACAGAAGTCAATGTGATAATTAGGGAAGCAACAAGAACTTGGATGACACAAATCCAAGAATATATCAAAAAAATAATCCTACCGAAAGATGCCACCGAAGCACGAACAATTCAAGAAAAGGCACGCAACTACACCATAGAGGAAGGAATCTTATACCGACAGTCATACTTGGGGTCACTGCTCCGATGCATAGGTCCGCAGCAGGCCAAATACCTAATTAAAGAAATACATATGGGATCATATGGAATGCATGACAGACCAAGAAGAGAAATCCATAAGGCTATGAGTGTCGGATACTTTTGGCCAAGTATGCATCGGGATGCTAACAATGAGATATCAAGCTGCGACTCGTGTCATGTATACGCGACCATACCAAAGCTGCCAAAAAATGACATGATCTCCGTTACTTCAGCCTGGCCCTTTCGAAAGTGGGGAATGGACATTGTTGGACCCCTTCTCGAAGCTCCAGGTAAAATCAAATACTTGATAGTAGCCATTGATTATTTCACCAAGTGGCTGGAAGCCAAGCCGGTAACTAGCATAACTGGAAAGCAGGTCAAGAATTTTGCCTTTGATAACATCCTATGCAGGCTCGGAGTACCAGCCACCATCATAACAGACAATGGAACCCAATTGATCAATGACCCATTCAAATCCTAAGCAGAAGGACTAGGAATAAAACTTGTCTCCACATCGGTATATCATCCTCAAGCAAACGGAGCTGTAGAACGAGCTAACCGAAGCATAACGCAAGGAATCAAGACAAGGTTACATCAAGAAGGAGGAACATGGGTGGAAGAATTACCAAATGTGTTGTGGCCCCATAGAACAACACCTAAGACTAGCAACGGAGAAACACCATTCAGTCTGGCATATGGTACCGAAGCAGTTATACCCGCGGAAATAGGCATCCCAACAAGACGAGTGATCTAAGAGTCCGATGAACGAAATGAAGAAGCACTCAGGCTGAATTTAAACCTGCTAGAAGAGCGGAGAGAGATAGCGACAATCAGGGAAGCAAGACGAAAACAACAAGTGGAAAAGTATTACAATCAACGAGTCCATCACAAGCAATTCAAGGTAGGAGAATTTGTCCTTCGAAAAAATGAACTATCAAAAGGGGAAAACACAGGCAAACTTGGACCAAAGTGGGAAGGACCATACGAGGTTGTTGAAACATATGGCACGGGTGCCTACAAGCTCCGGTCTATGGACGGTGCAGAAATACAATGTACTTGGCACTCTAGTAACTTGAGAAAATACTACATGTAATAAGAAGTAAATGAAAAGAGGAAAATTGTTGCTAAACCCTCCGAAAAAACATGTAAATTTTTTTTACGTCAGAAGCAACAGATCTAATGTACGTCTTTATGATGGTATGAAAAAACAACTTTTGAATCCATAAAAACACAAATGCATCGGACGGTTCGCTACCTTCGGATGAAATAGTAAGCATTAACAGGGAGCGAAAGAAAGAAACACACAAATTCGCCAGTGGAAGGGAGGAAGCACAAAGTCTTCCCCCTCCGACGGAAGCTCTTTGATGAATAGCTACATCGGATGGAGAAACACCGTACAAGCTACATAGATTCTAATAAAAAATTTCTAAATATGTATGCTCAAGACGTAAAGATTTGGCTAATACTCTGCATCGGTCTATACCTTTGCCGCGTCTTAAGAAACAAACAATTACAAAGGGCAAACATGAACGCACTATGTAAAAAATGAAACAAATGAATAAGCTAGATACAACACCACAAAGAGAAATGATAATGGTACATGATAACATAAACCGGGTAAACCAGAAGGCCCGAAAGGGTGCAAACAAAGCACCATCAAAACCATAAAGGTTAAGCTAACCATCGCCAAGTGTTCAGAACATTATACATCCAAAAAAGTTAGCTAAATCTAACAAACATAAAGGTTAAGCTAAATACTAGCGGCTAAGTCATCAGAAGCATGCTCAAGAGGTACTTGGTCTGCATCTTCATTGGCAATGGGCGGAGAAACAGCAGCAGAGGTGACCGAACGAATATGCTTGTCCGGTAAGACTTGAGTTACCTCAGAAAGAGTACCTCCGGAAGCCGCAATAATCTTGCCAAGAAAGGGAAAAGGGTAGTAGGAAAATCAACCAGAGCTTTGTCAAAATCAACCTTAGCACCAATATGGAAGTTAGAAACTTTCTGGGCAACTACTTCAAACTCAGCATCGGTACGCCCCATGCGTAATCCCTTTTCAACGCCATAATTTATGCCGAGAGATGCAATATGAGCAAGAGCAGCGTGAAATTCATCACTTGATAGTAACTTTCGAACAAGACTATCCACACTAGAACCAACAAACCGGGTAACCTCCTCCCTTAAACCATCCACAACATCCTTATATCCTTGAGATTTGGCCTTCTCTAAAACAAGCTGATTATGCAAATCCCTCACAACAAGGGCCTGGTCAGATAACTTAGCATCGGTATGAGATAACTCCTCTGATAAACCTATAGAGGCAACCCTAGCATCGGTAAGTTTAGTATACAATTCCTTCACCTTATCAGAAGCAACATCTTTTTGAGAACGCATCTCACTATTCTCCTGAACCAAAGCATCGCAATCCTTCTGCATCCTCTCAAGTTTACCATCCAAAGTCGTAACTTCCGAACAAAGAACCTTGACATACCCAGCCTTCTGAACAAACTTCTCCTGAAGATGATTCCTAGCTGTAACTAGACCTGTATAGCGAGAATTTAGCTCCGCACCATGGGAAACCAGCAGATCACTAAGAACATTGAAACGATTTGATAAATCCAACAGCAAGGGTAATGGGCGGTCTAGAGCTTTCCGGCAGACGTCTGGATCCTTAAAAATATCCTTACACAAGATAGTATCCTTCGGTGCATGACGACCATTCCACTCCTCTTTAGTATATGGGGGGAAGAAGCACCTTCATATGGATAAGACATCTGATAGGGACAAGGAATAAGAGGAAACAAGGTCAAATGAATCTCTTCACCACGGGTAGCGGTGCCAAAATCATCCTCTAAAATCTGATCATACTTCGCATCACGAGCAAGAGCACTACGGGTCAAGGAATCTAACGGATCCATTTGACGCCGCACAACCTTAGCCCCGAACTTCCCAACATGGCCACTAACAACAGCACATAAAAGTCCACAAAGTAACTAACTTAACCAAAAACACAAAATAAAAAACATAAGAGAAACAAAAGAAAAGGAAATCACACCATACCTCCAAGAGAAAGACTGTTAGGAATGATAAAAGTGATGATCTTATTGAGATAAAAGTCTTGTAATAAATAGAGAAATAATATTGTGTAATAGGTTAGGTGATAGGCTCGTGACTTAAATAAAGTCACGAGACTCGACAAATAGCTAAAAGCTAAGAAACAAGAGCTCCTTGCTCTTTCTTGTAATTGGGTATAACTACCCCATCACCACCTCGTTAGTGGGGTGTGTCTTCTAATCTCATTCTTATCTTTTCTCTAATCCTCCTCCTCCCCCTCTCTCTACTTTCCATCTTTCTCTCTCTAGAATAAACACGTACACAACTCCTAAACACACACTCTATTTGTTAATACAAATGATGTCCAAAAACGTTATTTATATTTTTCGACCTCTCAATGTTTTGATAATAACAAA